>JAZEWT010000016.1:9845992-9862200 GCA_036362905.1 Mordacia mordax
CGCTCGGATCAGATTACGCGCTGTTGGTCGAGCCGCTAACACTGTTAGCGGCCGCTAACACTAACACTGTTAACGGCTCCGTCAGGGACCCAGCGAGTGCCGCGCGCGTTCGCCCAGCATCCTATCATCATCATCACCATTAAACAGCGCACCCTTGAATTATTTATTATCATTATACTGCTATCATCATTAATCCCGCGACTTATTATATACATATTCATTTTCATTATATCCGCACCATACAATTATAATGTATTATTATTCTCTATCCCTCACACGGATGGGAACCGGTGACTATTAATGTCCACGTCGCTGTGCTACCCGGCGAGGCAGGTGTACTGCCTCACTGGGTGGCACAGCGAGGAAGAACCGTGCCGGCTCCTCCTGACGCTCCACGCAGATGGAGCTTCACACTATCCGTGTGCGATCCACCAACTCTCGCCTCCCCCGTGCGTTGTCTTCGGGCCACATGCGGCAGAGGCCGCGTCCACCGCGGGCTCAATGAGACGCGAGGCCAGGCTGTAGTTGTGTGATTGTTGGTGTTGATGTGTTGCTGGTGAAGTACTATTGTCGTAGTAATTGTTGTGGAATTGAGCGGAACCCACTGGTACTCCCCCATGGCCCGAGGAGAACGGGATTGGGGCCCGGCCATGCTAAGTCTCGCTCACACCCCAACCGGTCGAAGGGCCTCCACTAGATGCCGCTCTACACAGGGAGCTAGTGATTAACCAATCGATTCTTTATTTTCAATATCCTGACGCAATATCGCGAAAGCAGGATCAGCTTCCGCGAATACGATCAGGAGTTAAGCAAATTTGAGCCTGGTTAAGAACTGGGTTAGGAGATTGGCCTGGAACAGCAGGTGACGAGTTAGGCAGGAGATGACAGCACAGCGACGTACACGCGTGGTACACACTCTGAACACGCGCGGTGCACGCTCTGTACACGCACGCTGGACGCTTTGTACACGCGCGCTGGACGCACTGCACACGAAAGGTGCAAGTTCTGCACATGCGCCGTGCACGCTATGTACATGAGACGTGCTTGCTCTCTAGACGCGTGGTGCACGCTCCGCTGACGCGCGGTGCACGCTCTGCTCACGCGCGGTGCACGCTCTGCTCACGCGCGGTGCACGCTCTGCTCACGCGCGGTGAACGTTCTGCACACGAGTGGTGCACGATCTATACACGCGTTGTTCACGCTCTGTACACTTGACATGCACGCTCTGTACACGGGCGGTGCACGCCCTGTACTGGCGGTAGACGCTCTGTACACGCCACTGCACGCTCTGTACACGCCGCTGCACGCTATGCACAAGCGCGGTGCACACTATGAACTCGCGTGGTGCAAGCTCTGCACACGCGCGGTGCATGCTCTGTAAACGACAGCTGAACGCTCTGTACACGCGCGGTGCATTCTCTGAACACGCGAGGTGCACGCTCTGCACAGGCGAGCTGTACGCTCTTTCCACGCGCGCTGCACGCACTGTGAACGGGCGCTACACGCTCTGTAGATGCGCGGTGCACGCTCTGTACACGCGCGGTGCAAGCTCTGTACATGCGAGGAGCAGGCTCTGTACACGCGCAGTGCAAGCTCTGTACATGGAAGGTGCACACTCTGTACACGCACAGTACTTGCTCTGTACATGCACAGTGCAAGCTGTGTACATGCGCGGTTCACGCACTGTACACGCGAGGTGCACGCTCTGTACACGCGCGGTGCAAGCTCTGCACACGCGAGGTGCACGCTGTCTACACGCGAGGTGCACGCTCTGAACACGCCCGGTATAAGCTCTGTACAGGCGCGGTGCATGCTCTGTACACGCGAAGTGCACGCTCTGTACACGCACAGTACTTGCTCTGTACATGCACAGTGCACGCTCTGTACAAGCTCAGTGCACGCTCCGTACACGCGTGGTGCAAGCTCTGTAGATGGAAGGTTCACGCAGTGCACACGCACAGTACTCGCTCTGTACATGCACAGTGCACGCTCTGTACACGTGCTATTCACGCTGTGTAGAAGCTTGGTGCAAGCTATGTACACTTGAGTTGCACACTGTACACGCGAGGTGTACACTCAGTACACGCGCTGTGCACGCTCTGTACACTTGAGGTTCACGCTTACTACACTCGAGATGCACGCTCTGTACACGCGTTGTGCATGCTCTGTACACGCGAGGTGTAATATTGGTACACGCGAGGTGCACGCTCTGTTCAATCGAGGTCCACACTCTGTACACGCGCAGGCCTCGCTCTGTAAATTTGAGGTGCACGCTATGTACAAGCGCGATGCACGCTCTGCTCACGCGCGGTGCACGCTCTGTATACGCGGGGTGCACGCTCTGCACACGCGCGGTGCAGGCTCTGTACACGTGAGGCGCACGCTCTGTACACGTGGGGTACTGGCTCTCTATACGCGCAGTACTCGCTCTGTATACTCAAGGTGTACTCTCTGTACACGCACGGTGCTCGCTCATGCACGGTTCACGCTCTGTACACACGCGATTCTCGCTCTCTACATGCGAGGTGCACGCTCTGTACATGCGCAGTGCAAGCTCTATATACGTGCAGTGCAAAATCTGTACACGCATGGCACACTATAAACGCTCGGTGTGCGCTCTTTGCACGAGGGGGTGCAAGCACTGTACATGCAGAGTGCATGCTCTGTACACGCGAGGTGCACGCTCCGTACACGCGAGGTCAAGGCTCTGTATACGCGCAGGGCTCGCTGTATACTCGCGAGCTGCACGCTCTGTACACACGCTGTTCACGCTCTACACTTGAGGTGCACGCTCTGTACAAGCGAGGTGCACGCTCTGTACACACGCCGTCCTCGTTCTGTACACGCGAGGTGAATGCTCTGTGCACACGCTGCTCACGCTCTGTACAGTTGAGGTGGACGCTCTGTACCCGTGAGGTGCACGTTCTGTACACGCGCGGTATTCGCTCTGTACACGCGTGCTGGACACTCTGTACACGCCTGCTGCACCCTCTCTACACGTGCGGTACACGCTCTGTACACCGGCACTACAAGCTTAGTACACTAGCGGTTCACGCTTTGTTCACTCACGGTACTCGCTATGTACATGATAAGTGCACACTCTGTACATGTGCAGTGCAAACTCTGTACATCCACAGTGCACGCTCTGTACACGCGAGGTGCACGCTCTGTACATGCACAGTGCACGCTGTGAGCAACGCAATACTCGCTCGGTACACGCGCGGTTCTCGTGCTGTGCACACGCGGTACTCACTCTGTACACCATAGGTGCACATTCTCTACATGCATGGTGCAAAATGTATACATGTGCATTACAATCTATGTACACGCGCAGCTCTCGCTCTGTACACTCGAGGTGCACGCTCTGTACACTTGAGGTGGACGCTCTGTACACGCCTGCTGCACCATCTCTACACGTGCAGTGCACGCTCTGTTTACACGCTGTTCACGGTCTGTACACTTGAGGTGTACGCTCTGTAGACGCTGGGTGCATGCTCTGTACAAGCGATAGCACGCTCTGTACACACGCTATTCACGCTTTGTACACTTGAGGTGGACGCTCTGTACATGCGCGGTGCAAGCTCTGTACAAGCGAGGTGCACGTTCTGTACATGCGCGGTATTCGCTCTGTACACGCGAGCTGGACACTGTACACGCCTGCTGCACACTCTCTACACGTGCGGTGCACGCTCTGTCCACGGGCACTACAGGCTTTGTACATTCACGGTACTCGCTCTGTACATGATCAGTGCACACTCTGTACACGCGAGGTGCACGCTCTGTACACGTGCAGTACTCGCTCTGTTCTCTAGAGGTACACGCTCTGTACACGCTCGGTGCAAGCTCGGTACATGCTAGGTGCACCCTCTGTACACGTGAGGTGCACGATCTGTATACGTGCAGCACGCGCTCTATTCTCCCGAGCTGCACGCTCTGTATACACGCTGTTCACGCTCTGTACACTTGAGGTGTACGCTCTGTACACGCTCGGTGCACGCTCTGTACAAGTGAGGTCCACGTTGTGTACATGCGCGGTATTCGCTCTGTACACGCGAGCTGGACACTCTGTACACGCCTGCTGCACACTCTCTACACGTGCGGTGCACGCTCTGTACACAGGCACTACAGACTTTGTACATTCACGGTACTCGCTCTGTACACGATCAATGCACACTCTGTACACGCGAGGTGCTCGCTTTGTACACGCACGGTATTCGCTCTGTACATGCACGCTGCACACATTGTACACGTCTGCTGCACACTCTCTTGACGTACGGTGCACGCTCTGTACACGGCACTACACGCTTTGTACACTAGCGGCGCACGCGTTGTACACTCACAGTACTGGCGATGTACACGATCAGCGCACACTCTATACACGCGCGGGGCTATCTCTGTACATGCACAGTGCACGCTCTGTACACGCGAGGAGCATACTCTGTGCATGTGCAGTACTCGCTCTGTACACTCGAGGTGCACGATCTGTACATGCGCGGTGCAAGCTCTGCACATGCAAAGTGCAGGCTCTGTACACGCGAGGTGCTCGCTTTGAACATGCACAGTGCACGCTCTCTACACACGCAGTACTCGTTCCGTACACGCGCAGTTCTCTCGCTGCACTCACTCGGTACACGCTCTGTACACGCGTGGTGCAAGCTCGGAACATGATAGGTGCACGCTCTGTGCACGCGCAGTACTCGCTTAGTACATGCGCGCTGGACACTCTGTACACGCCTGCTGCACCCTGTCTACACGTGCCGTGCACACTTTGTTCACTCACTGTACCCGCTATGTACACGATCAGTGCACACTCCGTACACGCGCGGTGCAAGCTCTGTACACGGGATGTGCACGCTCTGTACATGCGCAGTGCACGCTCTGTACACTCGAGCTGCACGTTCTGAACACTCACAGTGCTCGCTATGTACACGGTCAGTGCACGCCCTGAATACGCACGGTATTCGCTCTGTACATGCACGCTGGACACCCTATACAAGCCTGCTGCACGCTCTCTACACATACGGTGCACGCTCTGTACACGGGCACTATACACTTTGTACGCTAGCGGTGCACGCTTTGTACACTGACAGTACTCGCTATGTACACAATCTGTGCACACTTTGTACACGCGCGGTGCAAGCTCTGTACATGCACAGTGCACGCTCTGTACACGCGAGGTGCATGCTCTGTACACGTGCAGTACTCTGCTCTGTACACTCGAGGTGCACGATCTGTGCACGCATGGTGCACGTTCTGTACACGCGCTGTAATCGTTCTGTACACGCGCGCTGGACACTGTACACGCCTGCTGAACCCGCTGTACACGTGCGGTGCACGCTCTGTACACGGGCATTGCAAGCTTTGTACACTAGCGGTGCACGCTTTGTTCACTCACGATACTCGCTATGTATACGTGCGGTGCAAGCTCTGTACACGCACAGTTCTCGCTCTGTGCACGCACAGTTCTCGCTCTGTGCTCTTGAGGTGGACGCTCTGTACACTGAAGGTGCACGGTCTGTACACGTGAGGGGCACTCTCTGTGCACACGCGATATTCGCTTTGTATACGCGAGGTGCAAGCTGTGTACACTCGAGGTGAACACTGTACACGTGCGGTACTCGCTCTGTTCTCTAGAGGTGCATGCTCTGTACATGCATGGTACTCGCTCTGTACACGAGCACTCCACACTCTGTACTTGCAAGGTGCACACTCTGTACACGTGCAGTACTCGCTCTGTACATGGCGAGGTGCACGTTCTGTACATGCATGGTACTCGCTCTGTACGCGCGAGGTGCACGCTCTGTACACACGTTGTTCACGCTCTGTACACTTGAGGTGGACGCTCTGTACACGCTCGGTGCACGCTCTGTAGGCGCGAGGGGCACGCTCTGTGCACGTGCGGTACTCGCTCTGTACACGCACAGTACTCGCTATGTTCACTCGAGGTGCACGCTCGAAAACGTGCGGCACTCGCTCTGTACACGCTCGATGCACGCTCTGTACACCCGACGAGCACGCTCTGTACACACGCGGTTCAAACTCTGTACATGCGAGGTACACACTATGTTCTTGCGCTCTGCAAGCTCTGTATTCGCTCGGTGCGAGCTCTATACACACGCAGGTGCACGCTCTGTAGACGCTAGGTGCACGCTTTGTACACGCACGGTAAGCGCTCTATATAGGTCGGTATATGCTCTGTACACGCAAAGTGCACGCTCTGTACACACGAGGGGCACGCTCTGTACACTCGAGGTGCATGCTCTGTTCTCGCGCGGTTCTCGCTCTGTTCACCCGACGGGCACGCTCTGTACACTTGAGGTGCACGCTCTGTACACACAAGGTGCAAGCTCTTTACACGCGAGGTACAAGCTCTTTACACGCGTGGTGCTTGCTTTGTACATGCATGGTGTACGCTCTGTACACGCAAGATGCAAGCGCTATACACGCGCTGTGCACGCTCTGCACATTTGAGGTGCATGCTCTGTAGATGCAAGGAACTCGCTCTGCACACGTGAGGTGCACGCCTGTACAGGCAAGGTGCACGTTCTGTACAGGCACGGTACTCGCTCTGAACACGAGCTGTCCACGCTATGTACTTGCGAGGTGCACGCTCTGTGCACGCATGGTACTTACTCTGTACACGCGCGGTACTCGCTCTGTAAACGCGAAATGCACGCTCTGTACACTTGAGGTGCATGCTCTGTAGATGTCACGTGCACGCTCTGTACACGTGTGGTGCACCCTCTGTACACGCGCAGTACTCGCTCTGTCATGTGAGGTGCACGCTCTGAACACGCTAGGTGTACTCTTCGTACACTCGAGGTGCATGCTCTGTACATTCACGGTGCACGATGTGTACACTTGCTGTTCACGCTCTGTACACGAGAGGTGCATGTTCTGTACAGGCACGGTACTCGCTCTGTACACGAGCGGTCCACGCTCTGTACACACGCTGTTGACGCTATGTACGTTTGAGGTCGCGATCTGCACACGGTGAACGCTCTGTACACTTGAGGTGGACGCTCTGCACACGCAAGGTGCATGCTCTGTACACGCACGGTTCTCGCTCTGTACATGCTCGGTGCACCCTTTGTACACGCGGGGGGCACGCTTTGTACAAGCGCGGTTCAAGCTCTGTACAGGCGAGGTGCAAGCTCTATACACGCGAAGTGCATGCTCTGCACGCGTCAGGTGCACGATCTTTACTTGTGCGGTGAATGCTCTGTACACACGCGGTGCAAGCACTATACACGCGCTGTGTACGCTCAGTACACTTGAGGTGCATGTTCTGTACACGCATGGTATTTACTCTGTACACGCGCGGTAATCGATCTGTAAACGCGAAATGCACGCTCTGTACACTTGAGGTGCATGCTCTGTAGATGCCACGTGCACGCTCTGTACACGTGTGGTGCACCCTCTGTACACGCGCGGTACTCGCTCTGTCATGTGAGGTGCACGCTCTGAACACGCTCTGTGCACTCTCTGTACACTCGAGGTGCATGCTCTGTACACGCTCGGTGCAAGTTTCGTACACGCGCGGTGCACGCTCTGTACACTCTCGGAACTCCGTACACTCGAAGCGTACGCTCCGTACACGCGCGGAGCTTACTCTGTACATTCACCGTGCTCGATGTGTACACTGCTGTTCACGCTCTGTACACGAAAGGTGGACGCTCTGTACACGCAAGGTGCATGTTTTGTACATGACGGTACTCGCTTTGTACACGAGCGGTCCACGGTCTGTACTTGCGAGATGTACGATCTGTTCACGCACAGAACTAACTCCGTACAAGTGAGGTGCACGCTCTGTACATACGCTGTTGACGCTCTGTACACTTGAGGTGCATGCTCTGTAGATGCCACGTGCACGCTCTGTACACGTGTGGTGCACCCTCTGTACACGCGCAGTACTCGCTCTGTCATTTGAGGTGCGCGCTCTGAACACCCTAGGTGCACTCTCTATACACTGGAGGTGCATGCTCTGTACACGCTGGGTGCAAGTTCCATACACGCGCGGTGCACGCTCTGTACAGGCGAGGTGCACGCTCTGCACATGCACGGTTCTCGCTAATTTACAAGAGCGGTCCACACTCTGTACTTGCGAGGTGCACGCTCTGTACACTTGAGGTGGACGTTCTATACTCGCACGGTGTTCGCTCTGTACACGCGCGGTACTCGCGCTGTACACGTGAGGTGCATGCCTGTACTTGCGAGGTGCACGATCTGTACACGCGTGGTTCTCACACTGTACACCTAAGGTGGACTCCCTGTACATGACTAGTACTCGCTCTGTACACGCGAGGTGCACGCTCTGTACACTCGAGGTGCACGCTCTGTACACGCGAGGTGCACGATATGTACACTTGCAGTACTCGCGCTGTACACGTGAGGTGCATGCCTGTACTTGCGAGGTGCACGATCTGTACACGCGTGGTTCTCACACTGTATACCCACGGTACGTGCTCTGTACACTCGACGTGCATGCTCTGTACACACGCTGTTCACGCTCTGTACACGCACGGTTCTCGGGGTGTACACGCTCGGTGCACCCTCTGTACACGCAATCGGCACGTTCTGTACACGCGCGGTTCAAGCTCTGTCCATGCTAGTGTACATTCGGTACATGCGCTGTGCAAGATCTGTAATCGCGCGGTGCAAGCTCTGTACACACGCAGTTTATACTCTGTACACTTGAGGTGCACGCTATGTACACGCGAGGTGCAAGCTCTGCACACGCGCAGTGCACGCTCTGTATACTTGTGTTGTACGCTCTGAACACGCATGGTACACGCTCTGTACACGTGAGGTGCACGCTCTGTACACGCACGGTATAAACGCTTTATACACGCTAAGTGCACTCTGTAGACGCACGTTAATCGCTCTATACACGCTCAGTGCACGCTCTGCAGACGCAAGGTTCAAGCTCCTTACACGCAAGGTGCACGCTCTGTACACGCAAGGTTCACGCTCTCTATGCTTGCGGTACTCGCTCTGTACACGTGAGGTGCACGCCTGTACAGGCGAGGTGCACGCTCTGTACACGCACAGTGCTCGCTCTGTATACACTCGATGTACGCTCTGTATACTTGAGGTGCACGCTCTGTACACGCGTGGTACTCGCTGTGTACGCGCGAGGTGCACGCTCTGTACGTGCGAAGTGTCTGCTCTGTACACACGCTGTTCACGCTCCGTACACTTGAGGTGGACGCTCCACCTCAAGTAAGGTGCACGCTGTGTATACGCACGGTACTCGCTCTGTACATGCTAGGTGCACGCTGTGTACACCCACAGTTCACCATCTATACACCTAAGGTGGACTCCCTGTACATGACTGGTACTCGCTCTGTACACGCGAGGTGCACGCTCTGTACACGCGAGGTGCACGCTCTGTACACGCGAGGTGCACGATCTGTACACGCGTGGTTCTCACACTGTATACCCACGGTACGTGCTCTGTACACTGGACGTGCATGCTCTGTACACACGCTGTTCACGCTCTGTACACGCACGGTCCTCGGGGTGTACACTCTCGGTGCACCCTCTGTACACGCAATCGACACACTTGACACGCGCGGTTCAAGCTCTGTCCATGCTAGTGCACATTCGGTACATGCGCTGTGCAATATCTGTAATCGCGCGGTGCAAGCTCTGTACACGCGCAGTTTATACTCTGTACACTTGAGGTGCACGCTCTGTACACGCGAGGTGCATGTTCTATACACGGGCGCAGCAAGCTCTATACACGCGAGGTGCAAGCTCTGCACACGCGCAGTGCACGCTTTGTATACTTGTGTTGCACCCTCTGAACACGTATGGTACTCGCTCTGTACACGCGAGGTGCACGTTCTATACACGGGCGCAGCAAGCTCTATACACGCGAGGTGCAAGCTCTGCACACGCGCAGTGCACGCTTTGTATACTTGTATTGCACGCTCTGAACACGTATGGTACTCGCTCTGTACACGTGAGGTGCACGCTCTGTACACGCACGGTAATCGCTCTATACACGCTCAGTGCACGCTCTGCAGACGCAAGGTGCAAGCTCTATACACGCAAGGTTCACGCTCTGTACACGTGCGGTACTCGCTCTGTACACGTGAGGTGCACGCCTGCACAGGCGAGGTGCACGCTCTGTACACGCACGGTGCTCGCTCTGCATGTGCTGTGCAAGCTATGTACACGCTCAGTGCACGCTCTGCAGACGCAAGGTGCAAGCTCTATACACGCAAGGTTCACGCTCTGTACACGCGTGGTACTCACTCTGTACACGTGCGGTTCTCGCTCTGTACACACGCTGTTCACGCTCTGTACACTTGAGGTGAACGCCCTGTACATGTAAGGTGCACGCTGTGTATACGTACGTTACTCCCTCTGTACATGCTCGATGCACGCTATGTACACTCACGGTACTCACTTTGTACACGGTGCAAGCTCTGTGCACGCGATTTGTACGCTCTGTGGATGTGCGGTACTCGCTGTGTACACGCACAGTACATGCTCTGAAAACGCAAGGTACACGCGAGGTGCAATCTCTGTACACGAGCGGTGCAAGCGCTGTACACGCGTGGTGCATGCTCTGTACACGTACAGTAAACGAACTATACTAGATTGGTGCATGCTCCGTTCACGCGAGATGCACGTTCTGTACACGTGCGGTAATCGCTCTGTACACGTGATGTGCACGCCTGTACAGGCGAGGTGCACATTCTGCACATGCACAATACTCGCTCTATTTACGAGCGGTCCATGCTCTGCACTTGCGAGGTACTCGCTGTGTACACGCAAGGTGCACGTTCTGTACATGCACGGTACTCGCTCTATGCACGCTCGATGCACGCTCTGTACACGTGAGGGGCACGCTCTGTACACGCGTGGTGCAAGCTCTGTACACGCGAGGTGCACGCTCTGTACAGTTGAGGTGCACACCTGTACACGTGAGGTGCACGCTCTGCACATGCACGGTACTCGCTATGTACACGCTCGATGCACGCTCTGTACAGTTGAGGTGCACACCTGTACACGTGAGGTGCACGCCTGTACAGGCGAGGTGCACATTCTGCACGTGCACAGTACACGCTCTGTACGTGAGCGGTCCATGCTCTGTACTTGCGAGGTATTCGCTGTGTACACGCAAGGTGCACTTTCTGTACACGCTCGGTTCACGCTCTGTACACGTGAGGGGCACGCTCTGTACACTTGAGGTAGACGCTCTGTAAACGCAAGGTGCACGTTCTGTACACTCGAAGGGCTCGCTCTGTACACGCGCGGTTCAAGCTCTGTACATGCGAAGTGCATGCTCTGTATACTTGAGGTGGACGCCTGTACAGGCGAGGTGCACGCTCTGTACATGCGAGGTGCACGTTCTGTACACGTACGGTACTCGCTCTGTACCAGAGCGGTCTACGCTCTGTGCTTGCGAGGTGCACGCTCTGTACACGCGTGGTAATCATACTATACACTCGCGGTACTCTATCTGTGCACGTGAGGTGCACGCTCTGTGCACGTGAGGTGCACGCTCTGTGCACGTGAGGTGCACGCTCTGTACACATGCTGTTCACGCTCTGTACACATGAAGTGGATGCTCTGCACATGTAAGGTGTACGCTGTGTACACGCATGGTACTCCCTCTGTACATGCTCGTTGCATGCTCTGTGCACGCGAGGGGCACGATCTGTACACACGTGGTGCAAGCTCTTGACATACGAGGTGCACGCTTTGTACCCGCGCGGTACTCGCTCTGTACACGACCGGGACTCGCTCTGTACGAGCAAGGTGGACGCTCTGTACACGCGAAAGGTACGCTCTGTACACCTGCGGTGCAAGCTCTTGATATGCGAGGTGCACGCTCTGTAAACGCGAGGGTCACGCTCTGTACATGTCCAGTGCACGCTCTGTACACGTGTGGTACTCATACTATCCACGCGCAGTACTCGTTCTGTACGCGCGAGGTGCACGATCTGTACCCACGCAGTTCACGCTCTGTACATGTAAGGTGCATGCTGTGTACACGCACGGTACTCGCTCTGAACATACTCGATGCACGCTTGTACACGCACGGTACTCGCTCTGTACACGCTCGGTGCAGTCTCTGTACACGCGAGGGGCACGATCTGTACACACGTGGTGCAAGCTCTGTACAGGCGCTGTTCATCCTCAGTAGACTTGAGGTGGATGCTCTGCACACGACCGGTGCTCGCTCTGTGCACGCTCGGTGCACGCTCTGTACACGTGAGGGGCACGCTCTGTAGACGCTCGGTGCACGCTCTGTACACGTGAGGGGCACGCTCTGTACACGCGTGGTTCAAGCTCTGTACACGCGCGGTGCACGCTCTGTACTCGCGCGGTACTTGCTCTGTACACGCGCAGTACTTGCTCTGTACACGCGAGGTGCACGCTCTGTACACTTGAGGTAGACGCTCTGTACACGCAAGGTGCACGTTCTGTACACGCACGGTTCCAGAGCGGTCTACGCTCTGTGCTTGCGAGGTGCACGCTCTGTACACACGTGGTAATCACACTATACACGCGCGGTACTCTCTCTGTACACGTGAGGTTCACGCTCTGTACACATGCTGTTCACGCTCTGTACACATCAGGTGGACGCTCTGTACATGTAAGGTGCACGCTGTGTACACACACGGTACTCCCTCTGTACATGCTCGTTGCATGCTCTGTACACGCGAGGAGCACGATCTGTTCACACGTGGTGCAAGCTCTTGACATACGAGGTGCACGCTTTGTACCCGCGCGGTACTCGCTCTGTACACGACCGGGACTCGCTCTGTACATGCAAGGTGCACGCTCTGTACACGCGAGGGGCATGCTCTGTACACCTGCGGTGCAAGCTCTTGATATGCGAGGTGCACGTTCTGTACTCTGACGGTGCTCGTTCTGTACACGCGTGGTACTCGCTCTGTACACGCGAGGTGCATGCTCTGTAAACGCGAGGGTCACGCTCTGTACATGTAAGGTGCATGCTGTGTACACGCACGGTACTCGCTCTAAACATACTCGATGCACGCTTTGTACAGGCAAGGGGCACGCTCTATACACGCACGGTACTCGCTCTGTACACGATGGGTGCAGTCTCTGTACACGCGAGGGGCACACTCTGTACATGTGCTGTGCAAGCTCTGTACAGGCGCTGTTCATCCTCAGTAGACTTGAGGTGGATGCTCTGCACACAACTGGTAATCGCTCTGTTCACGCGAGGAGCACGCTCTGTATAAGCACGGTGCAAGCTCTGTACACGCGAGCTGCGCACTCTGTGCACATGCGGTACTCGCTCTGTGCACACGAGGTGCACTCTTTGCACACATGCGTTACTTACTCTGATAACGCAAGGTGCACGCTATGTACACTTGAGGTGGATGCACTGTACACTCAAGGTGCACGCTCTGTACACTCACGGTGCTCACTCTGTACACGCTCGATGCATCCTCTGTAAACGCACGGGTCAAGCTCTGTGCACGCGAGGTGCACGCTCTGAATACGCGTGGTGCACGCTCTGTACACGCGCGGTGAACGCTCTTTACACAAGCGGTGTACGCTCTGTACACGCACAGCAAATGCTCTATACTAGATTGGTGCACGCACTGTACACCCGAGATGCCCGATCTGTACACGTTCGGTCATCGCTATCTACACGTGATGTGCACGCCTGTACAGGCGAGGTGCACATTCTGCACATGCACAGTACACGCTCTGTACGTGAGCGGTCCATGCTCTGTACTTACGAGGTACTCGCTGTGTACACGCAAGGTGCACGTTCTGTACACGCACGGTACTCGCTCTGTGCACGCTCGGTGCACGCTCTGTACACGTGAGGGGCACGCTCTGTACACGCATGGTGCAAGCTCTGTACACGCGCAGTGCACGCTCTGTACTCGCGCATTACTTGCTCTGTACACGCGCAGTACTTGCTCTGTACACGCCAGGTGCACGCTCTGTACACTTGAGGTAGACGCTCTGTAGCACGCAAGG
Source organism: Mordacia mordax (assembly GCA_036362905.1). Lineage (NCBI taxonomy): Eukaryota > Metazoa > Chordata > Hyperoartia > Petromyzontiformes > Petromyzontidae > Mordacia > Mordacia mordax. The sequence goes on from JAZEWT010000016.1 coordinate 9,859,979, forward strand.
TGCACGTTCTGTATACGCAAGGTGCATGTTTTCTACATGCGCGGTACTCACTCTGTACGCGAGTGGTCCACGCTCTGTTCTTGCCTGATGCATGCTCTGTAAAGGCTTGGTACTCACACTGTACACGCGCGGTGATCGCTCTGTACACTTGAGGTGGACGCTCTGTACATGTAAGGTGCACGCTGTGTACACGCACGGTACTCGCTCTGTTCATGCTCGATGCACGCTGTGCACGCGATGGGCACGCTCTGTACACGCAAGGTGCACCCTCTGTCCACGCGAAGGGCACGATCTGTACAGTTGAGGTGCACGCTCTGTACACGACCAGTACTCGCTCTGTAAAAGCATGGTGCAAGATCTGTACACGCGAGGTGCACGTTCTGTGCACATGCGGTACTCACTCTTTACATGCACATTACTCGCTGTCTACACTCGAGATGCACGCTCTGTACACGCGAGTTGCACGTACGGTTCCTGCTCTGTACACGCGAGCTGCATGCTCTGTACTACCGTGGGACTCGCTCTGTACACGCGTGGTACTCGCTCTGTACATGCATGGTACTCGCTCTGTACATGCACAATACTCGCTCTGTACACTTTAGGTGCACGCTCTGTGCACGCGCGGTGCAAGCTCTGTACACGCAAAGTTAACGCTCCATACACGCTCCGTGCACGCTCTGAACACGTGAGATGCACGCCTGAGTAGGCGAGGTACACGAGCGGTCCACGCTGTACTTGCGAGGTGCACGCTCTGTGCACACGTGGTGCTCACTCTTTACACGCGCGGAACTCGATCTGTACACGCGAGGTGCACGCTCTGCACACCTGCTGTTCACCCTATGTACACTTGAGGTGGACTCTCTGTACATGCAAGGTGCATGCTCTGTACACGCACGGTACTCAATCTGTACACGCTCGATGCACGCTCTGTACACGCGAGGGGCACGCTCTGTACACGAGCCGTGCAAGCTCTTGACACGCGAGGTGCACGCTCTGTGCACATGCAGTACTCACTCTGTACATGCACATTACTCGCTGTGTACACTCTAGAGGCACGCTCTGTACACACGAGGTGCACGCTCTGTACACGCCAGTTGCATGCACGGTTCCAGCTCTGTACACGCGAGGTGCATGCTCTGTACTCCCACGGGACTCGCTCTGTACACGCGTGGTACTCGCTCTGTACATGCACAATACTCGCTCTGTACACTCGAGGTGCACGCTTTGTACACGCGAGGTAATGCTCTTTACACACGCGCTGGACTCTCTGTACACGCACGGTATTCGCGAAATACACACGCGGTACTCTCTGCGTACATGCGTGGGTACTCGCTCTGTACATGCACGGTCCACGCTTTGTGCCTGCAAGGTGCACGCTCTGTACACTCGAGGTGCAAGCTCTGTGCACGTGAGGTGCATGCTCTGTAAATATGCGGTGCATGCTCTGTACACGCGAGATGCACACTCTGTACACCCGAGGTGATGCTCTGTACGCACGCATTTGACGCTCTGTACACTCGCGTAATCGCTCTGTACACATGCAGTACTCTCTCTGTACATGCGTGGTACTCGCTCTGTACACGCACGGTCCACAGTCTGTACTTGCAAGGTACACGCTCTGTACACTCGAGGTGCACGCTCTGTACACGCGTGGTATACGCTCTCTACATGCACGGTGAATGCACTGTACACGCAACGTGCACGATCTGTACACGCACAGTGCACGCTTTTTACATGCGAGGTGCACAATTTGTTCACGTGAGGTGCACAATTTGTTCACGTGAGGTGCACACTCTGTACACGCGAGGGGCACGCTCTGTACACGCGAGTTGCACGCACGGTTCTAGCTCTGTACACGCGAGGTGCACGCTCTGTACATGCAGGGTACTCTATCTGTACACGCACTGTGCACGCACTGTACACGCGAGGTACATGCTCTGTACACACGTGCTGGACGCTCTGTACCCGCACGGTAATCGCTCTGTACACGCGCGGTACTCGCTCTGTACACTCGAGCTGCACACTCTGTACACGCGCAACGCTCGCTCAGTACATGTGTGGTACCCTGACGTGGACCGCGGACTTGTGACGGCTCGGCGGTAACACCATGGCGAGGAACAGCATTCACTCTGCCATAGATCAGCCAAGTGAGCAAGGATGAGCAGAGCCTTCTTGCTTTTGATGCTTTATTTGAACACCAGCAAACGCGGGCCAGAGCGTAA
>JAZEWT010000016.1:9871747-9885417 GCA_036362905.1 Mordacia mordax
CCCCCCCCTACAGATGACCTCATGCAAATACCAGTGAGACAATGGGTAATCCAGGAGCTCGCCAACACGGGATCACGTAAGTCAACAACACGAGTTCGATGAATCACGGGTCTCGCAATCACACTGTCCGCTCGTAAAACTCTAACTGCACAGGTGCATGCTTTGTACAAGTGAGGTGAACGCTCTGTACTCCCGCGGTACTCGCTCTGTACACGCGCAGTACACCCTCTGTACAAGCACAATCCTTGCTCTCTACACTCGAGGTGCATGCTATGTACACGCGAGTTGCATGCTCTGTACACGCACGGTGCACAGTCCGTACTTGCAAGGTGCACGCTCTGTATACTCGAGGGGCACGCTCTGTACACGCATGGTATACGCTCTCTACATGCACGGTGAATGCACTGTACACGCGAGGTGCACGATCTGTACACGCACAGTGCACACTCTTTACATGCGAGGTGCACGCTCTATTCACGTGATGTGCACACTCTGTACACGCACGGTACTCGCTCTGTTCATGCACGGTGCCCCCTCTGTACACGTGAAGGGCACGCTCTTTACACGCGAGGTGCACGCTCTGATCACGAGTGGTGCACGCTCTGTACACGAGAGCTGGACGATCTGCATACGCGCTTGACGCTCTGTACACGCGCGGTAATCGCTCTGTACATGCTCTTTACTTGCTCTTTACTTGCAAAGTGCACGCTCTGTACACTCGAGGTGCACGCTCTGTACACGCGAGGTGCACGCTCTGTACACTCGAGGTGCACGCTCTGTACACGCGAGGTGATGCTCTGTACACACACGCTGGACGCTCTGTACAATCTTCGAAATCGCTCTGTACACACGCGGTTCTCTCTTTTTACACGCACTGTGCCCGCTCTGTAAATGCGAGGAGCACACTGTGTACACTCGAGGTGCATGCTCTGTACATGCGAGTTGCACGCACGGTTCCAGCTCTGTACACGCGAGGTGCACGCTCTGTACACACGAAGGGGACACGCGGTACTCGCACTGAACACACTAGCTGCACGCTTTGTACTTGCAAGGTGCACGCTCTATACACTCGATGTGCGCGCTCTGTACACGCGAGGTGCGCGCTCTGTACACGCGCGGTACACGCTCTGTACACGCGCGGTACTCGCTCTGTACACGCACAGTGCACGCTCTGTACACGCACAGTGCACGCTCTGTACACGCGCGGTGCATGCTCTGTACACGCGAGGTACACGCTCTGTACACGCGCGGTACTCGCTCTGTACACGCGCGGTACTCGCTCTGTACACGCACAGTGCACGCTCTGTACACTCGTGGTACTCGCTCTGTACATTCACGGTGCACGCCCTCTACACGCGAGGTGCACGCTCTGTGCGATGTTTCACTCCACTGTTCAGAAGCTCGCGTGGCACAGCGATCTTACAGGAAATCGCAAATAGACACCGCGCGGTCACTCTGCGCGGTCCCAGACCCCCCCAGCTGCTCGTTAGACTCGGTACATAGCGATGGTGATATCGCGTGTATGGGGACTATGTGCAGGGGCTGTGTGTGGGAACCATGTGTAGGGGTTGTGTGTGGGGGCTATGTGTGGGAGCTGCGTGTGTCGTGTGCCGGGAATGGTCCTTTAAAGGATTATTCAACATCGTCTTGCCAGGCACGCTAGTGGCAGGCTTGTGGAAATACAATTTGGTTTAAGAGCTGGACGGTCCTGCACAAACACGATATTCTCGCTCTCGCTGCTACTGCAGAGGTGGAGAGAACTCCAACAGAACCCGCATCTCTGCTTCATTGACCTGCTAAAGGCCTACGATACCATCAGCAGTCCAGGAATGTGTTTTTTTTTCATGGTTTCTGGGTCTTAGTCTCTGCACAGAATCATTAAAGACCTTCATTACGGTGGGCAAGCCAGATTAAAACTACGTAGTCGGGAGTCAGAGCCATTCCCTGTTCACCTTGGGATGTAGAAGGGATACCCTTTATATCTATATTTGCATTTTTTAAAGCGCATTTTACCCCAGGATTCAAAAGCGTTGCACAGCGGTGAAGAGAACAGCATATCAACAATTACATCACAATGGATAAATCGGCTCTTATATTATTTAACATATTTTTTATCAGGTAGCTTGAAAGGCTTTCTATGCATGTACAAGTGTAATTTCCGTCTCGTGCAAGTACAGTGGAAATCTTATCGATGCCCGAGTGCAATCAAAGAATTGTTCTCTATTGGCCAAGATGTTTGGTATGTCGATTATCTGATAATTGCCACTCTAAGCAAAAGTTGGAAGCACTGCTGATGAACCAAGAGCATGCACAAAGAGGTGGAGTCTTACCATCAAACCCACCAAAACCAATACCTGCCAGGGTATTTTATGCCACCGAAGACTCCACCGCCTAAGCTCTCCATGAGTGACGGCAAAATTGTAGAGCGAAAGTAAAAGTTTTTGTGCCTTGGCAATACACTCATGGCTGGTTCCAGTTTAGCAGCAGAGGTCTCACTCCCAATCAGTCGGGCAGCATTATCTTTTAAATGACCCCATAACGCTGTGTAGAAGCTGCCTGGCCTGCTGCTGTGCACGAAGCGTCTGGTTTTCTCAAGTGCAATTATGCCCTCGCTCCTCGATGCGTGCAAAACATAGACCTGCATGGCAAGTGCATGCGCACATTTGAAACTCTCTGGTTATCCTGCCTACGGACCATCCTGGGTTTAACTAGGCAGGTTAGCATTAGGAGCTCAAAAATTATTGGAAGCTCTGGAGCTGCGGTGGCTGGGTCATGTAGCCACCAAGCTCATCCACGACTCACAACAACGACAAAAACACAGCAAGTTGGCAGAGTAGGGAGTATAAGTGGGGCATCTACGAGTCATCTGTCAGGAAGCCCATAGCACCTCGGTCAGTCCCGTGACCTGTCGGTGAGCCTTCGACACTTCACATGGCCTCAAAGTTCATATAGTCTGGCACAAGAGCCCTGGTGACGTCACCCCCACTTAGTGGTGAACGGTGGTTGTTGTGTAGGGTTGTGCGTGTGAACTGGACACTTGTGGACTTTGTACGTGTTGGATGTGCAAGTGTGGGCTGTGTGTAGGGTTGTATGCGTGTGGGTTGTATACTTGTGGGATGTTTGTATGTGGGTTGTGTGTGTCGGGCTGTATATAAAGGGCTGTGTGTGTGGATGGTACCAGCTGTGTCAAGATGGACCTCTCTGGAATAAGTTCGTGCAGGGCGCTACTGGGCAGTTGGAGGCAGTCGCCCTCGAACAATAAGGTACGGAGGAGCAGCTGAAAGTCATCGAATTGCCACAGTCGGGAACACACGTGGTGTTTTGGCCAGTCGCATCAGTTAGTCAGCCCAATGACATCTCCTGCCTGTGCGCCTTCGACACTTTGCATGGCCTCAAAGTGCACCTGGCGGTGGTGACGTCGCCACCACTTAGTTGTTATCGTGCATGTGTGGAGCTGTGTGTGTATGTGAGTTGCGTGTCGGGCTCTGTGTGTGTCTGGCTGTGTGTGGGGGGCTGTGCGTGGGGTCTCTGTGCCTACAGTCGTTTGAGAATGGTGACCCACATGTGGTGACGCGATGGGTCTCGGGGCGAGTTAGCAGCCGCAATGGTTCCGCCGGTGGGAGAGAGCTGCGTGTGCAGCGTGTGTACCATGTGCAATGTATGTGTGTGCGAGTGCAGGGAGTACGTGTAGGGTGTGTGTGTGTGTGTGTACAGGGAATTTGTGTTCAGACCGTGTGTGTGCAGGGAGGGCATGTGGGTTCAGGGAGTGCGTGCTCAGTGCGTATATGTGCACGGATTGCATGCAAGGAGGGACTATGAGTGCAGGGTGAATGGGTGCAGGCTGTATGGTGCAGGGTGTATATATGGGTACTCAGTGGTTTGCGCACTGGTCTATAAACCTGGTAACCCAAGTTCGTATCTCACTCACGTCCACCATCGGTGACGATTTTCTGAACCGGTCATAGGCCTTCCGTAGGTCGACTCAACCTCAAATGTCAACATTGCCATAAGGAGACAAAGGCGGTCATGAATGGTGCTAGTCACCCACCTCCTCGTGTGTCCTGTCGACATTCATAGATGCTCGCTAAAGGCACTTGACACCACAGTCTGTTAAAGCTATACGGGCGATCTTTGTCCATGTGTTTTATAACTGTGCAGGATGTATGGATGTGTGCAGAGTGTGCGCAGGATGTATATAATGTGTGCAGGGTGTATAAGCGCAGGGTGTATGTATGCGCACGTGGTGTATGTGTGCAGGGTGTATATATGTGCGTGTGTGTGCAGGGCGTGTGTGTGCAGGGTGTATGTGTGTGTGTATTGCGTGTGTGTGCACTGTGTACATATTGCGGTTGTTAACCAATGACCGCTAAACCGGTTCCGTTTCCAGGGGAATCCCGGTTCCGGATGCGCTCACAGACGGCACGGCGGCCCTGGCGTAGAGTGGTTCTGAAAACGGTTACCAGTAAAAGGGTTACCGGTTACCGTTTAACAATCGATGGGAATTATCGATCGCAAGCATTGGCGCACAGCAGGGCGCGAGCCCCCCAGCCTCCCCTCTCTGAACGTGGGCCCCTCTCGACTCTTGTCCCGTCGTCATCCACAGAGCTTTTCTTCCCAGCTGGCGTTCGTTTAGTGGCGTTGGTTCAGCGATCTTCTGGGTTGGTTTGAACGTGTCGAGGCAGCATCCGCTCCGTTCGGCACGGGTCGTCTGTTACAAGCAGGATGTCTGTGCAACGGTAACATCCGCGCCTCCTCACGAAAAGAAAGCCCTTCCCGAAGCGGTTCGATTTCTGCCTAGGGCGCCTTTCTGTGTGGAGTTTATGTGTTCTCCCCCTCCTCCGCGTGGATTTGCTCCGGCAAATAAAGCACTAATTAATGAATTGGCCGATAACATCATAAAATAGGACACAGTGTCTGACGAGTTGGCGGCGGCTTACTTCTTGGCTGACTGCTCCCCCATTCCCCTTCTCAACGGTTTCCTAGCGCCTCTGAGTGGTTTATCTAAGAACAAATACCTTGAATATTAAACGAATAGCGTGCTCGTTATACATTGTAAAATTATTCATAATTGAAATCATAATAAATGTTCAAATACATGGCAGTTATAGCGACGGGCGTGGGAAATGTGGGTGTGTATACACTCACCTAGCTAGAGTGCACGTACTAAATATACAGGGTGGTCCCGATTGCTTGTGACCCCCATTTGATTCAATAAAATCTAATACTTGTGTATACCAACAGCTACGTAATGTGATGCAAGCAATATAATAATAAAAATTGCACTTCTAGAGCGTTTATCACCCGAGGGTCACAAAGCGTTGCACAGAGCTCTGGAGAGAACGGCATGTCATCAACAACAACATCAAAGTAGATAAATAAGAAATAAAAAATTTGCTATTAATCAGTGATGAACATTAAAAAATAGATAAACATTATTGTTAAACAAACGAAGGAAGGAATAAGTGTTCCTGAGCAGGCGCAGGTCTGCAGCGAGCGATTTTTCCAGCACGATAACAATAAGCCGCATCAACAGTCCTAGCCAGCGGACTTCAATGTTTTACGGATCAAGTGAGTCTTGAGACGGAATTTGAAGACGCCCAAAGACTCAGCTCACCGAATCTCCAATTGAAGGGAGTTCCAGAGTCTGGGAGCAGTGCGCGAGAAGGCTCTGTCACCCATTGAACGCAGGTGCAATCTGGGCACATGTAGCAAACCCGTATTGAAAGATCAAAATTGTCGTGTTGACGAGGGTGCAATATAAACGTGGCAAACGCATAAACTTATTTAAGTATTAATGTAAATGTTAATAATGATTATTGCTGAGTAGAGGGGATAAGCGCTCGAGACCGCTATCCCGAAAGAACAGCTTTGGTAAGCAATCATCTTGTACCGAAGACCAGGGTTTAACAATATCGTGGTTAGAGTGCAGTAAGTGTGTGAGAATGCAGAGCATGATGTGATGCCACGTGTCTCACAATAAAGTTAATGCAATATTGCCCAGTGTCTGCGCAGTCGTAACATCTGCGCTTCACAGAAAGAAAGTCCTGTCCGAGACGGTTCGATTCCCACCTCAGACGCTTTTCTGTGTGGATTCGTGTGTTCTCCCCCTGTTCTGCGTGTGTTTCCTTCGCATTCTGCGGTTTCTTTCATGAGTAAATCATCCGTTAAAAACCAATTAATTCTTAGATTCGCCGACGAGTTAATAAATGTATTGATTAGGCGACAAAATGTTTAAGTAGGGGCGGCGCGGTGGCCCAGTGGTTAGCGCTGACGCCTCACAGCAAGAAGGTCCCGGGTTCGAATCTCTCGGCTCGGGTGCCTTTCTGTGTGGAGTTTGCATGCTCTCCCCGTGTCCGCGTGGGTTTTCGCCGGGTACTCCGGTTTCCTCCCACAGTCCAAAAGCATGCTCCTGGATAGGTTGATTGGCTCGCAGACTAAAATTGTCCCGCAATGCCCGGCGATGGACTGGCGTCCCGTCGTCGGGTGTATTCCTGCCTTACGCCCTGTGTTTCCGGGATAGGCTCCGGCTCACCGTGACCCTATATAGGATTAAGCGGTTTCAGATAATGAGATGAGATGAGATGTTTAAGTAGTTGATTGTTTGGCCGAAAAAATCATAATATGCAGCAAGCGGACAGGTTTGCTTGCTGTGTATTGACACCGGCTGACGGTCAGCCGGTGTCTCGTCCTTGACTAGACAAGGAGTGCGCACGGCGCGTTAGACATTGCGTTGTTATTCTCATTAAATCAGCAATGAGTGAGCGAAGGGAGATAAATGTAGGGATCAATTAAGCGACGTCACAAGACATATGGACCACCACGTCCACAGCACACGTCGTCTCGCCGTTCTCGGCCGAGTCAGGGCAGCCAGCAGTGAACAGCAGCCCTCTCCGTGCGGCAGCAGCTTAACGCGTGGCGCGCTGACCCCTCATTAGGAAGGTTGTGGAGAAGAGGCGGTGGCGCCAGTGAAGCCACGCGTCTCTATGCAGTGAACGCCGGTAGACAGGAGAGATGAGGTTCCTTCTTGGTGACTGTGCGTCTGTGTGCGTTTGTGTATTTGTGTGAGGATGTGATTACCTGAGCGGATCCCTCCAGCAGCTAAGCTTATCGTTTATTACCATTTATTTTCACGTCTTAAATCTGTAGTCGCTATTACAAGAGTGCTTTTCTTGTGTTCTTAGTAACTGTTATTCATTTATTTGGGGCAGTAGGTTAATCGGTGCGGTGCACAGTTTTATGCCTGTTTCTGTTTCGATGAACGGCCTATTATAGTTGCTATTATAGTTATAGCTAATATATTAATTGTTAATAGCTTGTATTTGTTTCTGTTATGTCTCTGTATGTAATTGCTCATTGCTTAATTTTCTCTTGCCTTAATACGCATCGCAATGTGTTTGTGTGGTTATGTAAAACTGGTGCGGTGTGCGTGTTGGTAGGTGGGTATGATGGTAAGCGTGCTAATGAGTATGCGGACGAGAGTGTGTGCTGGTGAGTGTGCTGTAAGTTCATGTGTTGGTGGCTGAGTGTGCTGGGGAGTGTGCTAAGGAGAGTGTGTGCTGATGAGTGGGTGTATGCTAGTGGGTCTGTGTTGATGAGTGGTGGTGAGTGCGGGCGAGTGAACGCGTGTATGTGTTGTTGAGTGTTGTGCTTCTGTGCTGTAGTGTGTAAGGGTGGGGGCGAGAGATTGGGATAACCTGTATGTAGGGGTAAATGTTGTCAGTGTGATAAGTGGTGCTGTGGTGACTTGGCTCACAGCATTCACAGTGGCCAATGTGTCTCTAGGCGGTTGCGGGGGGGCAGTAACCCCCACCCCCCAACGGAAATTTCATTAACAAACACTACGAGTCAGATCAGCGAAGAAGAACCTAAGCTAATGCCTGGGGAACAAGCGTTCATGATGCCTCCTGGCAAAACCTCATTTGGTGGAGCTGGTAGGATTATTACCCACTCTCAGGATTCCTCCAGAAACAAAGAAAAGCTGCTGCGTATAGCCATGTGGCGTTCGAATGATTGTTGTGGAGAAGAAGCTGCGAATTCACTGTCGGGAGCTGGACTGGTACTGCCTGGATCTCTGTAGTATACAGGAGGTCTGGTGGATTGGTTCTGGTTCAAGTCATTATGAGGGGTGGACAGTTCTCCACTCGGGACAGTAAACTGCTAAACAACATTGAGTGGCTCTTCGTCTGAAAAACAGAAGGAATGGGATATGGGAGCGTCGTGGTGGGGTGTGGAAAACTGAGTCCCCTACTATTATGGGCTCACCTCCCTATAAATGGGAGGCGAAGATTGGTTGTGATGGTGGCTCTTGCCTCCATTGAAGATGAACATCAGTGGAGAAATGCAGACAAGGCCGATGAGAGAGATGCCTTCTATAACCTCCTGTCCCATGTGCTGACTAAGGTGGCCCCTCGGAATAATCATCCTGCTAGGGGACTTTATATGCCCAAGTGGGTCATGATGCAGACACCTGGGTTGGAGTAATTGGAAGGCATTGGGTAGATCAACTCAACAACAGCGGTAGGAGGCTTCTGTGCAGCCAATGGGCTCGTAATCACCAACATGCTGTTGCATCATCGGCGCATCCACATAATATCATGGATGCATATGCTTTGGCTACTTTTTTTGCCAATATAGAGTTGCAAAACAACAGAAAAATTAGTATTATTATTATTATTAAATTCTCTCCTTTTTTGCAACCCTATCCTGGCAAAAAGTGCCCATAGCGTTAACTGCTCAACCCGAGCTATAAGGCATTGATATTGTGTTGTCTTCAGCTGATTGCCTTTTGGTAACATCTGGCTAGAATTGAGACATGGCTATAAAGGAAGCGGTCTCAGATGCAGGCCCATCAATTTCAATTATAATGTATATGTTATTATCAATGCATGCCATGTCCAAGCAAGAACATCTGTTTGATTATATTTTGGCGGCACATCAGATGTGGGCCTACGTTCTTTATCCCATGAGCTATTGCGTAGCTGATTTCCCTCTGACCATTGGTTCGTCATCTGCAGGATTTGCCTGCCATTCTTCCACTGCAGTGTTGGACGTTTAAATAGGACCTCATTAAAACCCACAGTTGCCTGTTCTCAGCTATCTTATGAAAGCTGTGAACGAGAATGTCATCATCGTTTGCAGCTGGGGGTGGCATCGTCCTAACTCCTCATTCCGAGGGGAAATGGGTGAGGTTTAGGGCTGTGGCTTATGCAGCTACAATGGCTGCACTTGGTACACGATCCAGACCTCCCCAGAAACCCCGGCTGATGGAGAAGGTGTTCCAGCTAGCCGAGAGAAAGCGCCAAGCCCACTCTCACCGTCTACAATATCCCACGCCCGAGAATGAAGAGGCTTACTACTGCTATCACTCGGAAGTTCAGAGAGCTGTGCGGCATTGCAAAGATGAGTAGTCGTCGCAGGCTGCTGGGGAAATAGTCTCCCGCAGTAGCCCATAATAACAAGTTACTTTTTAATACCACTAGAAGATTTACTTACAATACTGGAACCATTGCCCTCTTTAAAGAAAGAAATGGTTATCCGATCTCTGACCCCCAGGAACACGTTAGAAGGTTTCCTATCATTTCTGTAAGGTCTTGGGGGAGGGGAACTTTCGCAGCTGTGGTGCCTCAGGTATTGAAAGAAGTAGCTACCCCCTGCCAGTGGCTCGCGGAGGTGCCATCTGTAGATGAAGTACATAATGCGATCCAGGACCTGAGACAAGAAAAAGTACCGGAGAGAGATGATCTCCCAAACAAAATACTGAAGGGAACGGGATATATTTATGTAGACTGCCCTATGTGAAATCATTATAACCGCCCGCAGGACAGGACGGGTTCTGCTGTATTGGAAGGATACCCCAGTGGTCCACTGCTTGAAGGATTGGCACAGCACTGATTGTAATAACTATAGGGGCATCTTGCTACTGAGTATGCCAGGAAAGGTCCTGGCAAGGATTATTTAACATCATCCTGCCAGACACTCTGAGGAGAGACTTTCAGAACAAGAATATGGTTTCAGGCCAGCTTGGTCCTACACAGACGCCATATTTTCTGTCCGGCTACTACAGCAGAGGTGTAGGGAATTCCAACAAAATCTGCATCTCTGTTTTATTAACCTGGTTAAGGCCTACGATACCGTAAATAGGCCAAGGCTGTGGGTTGTTCTTCGTGCTTTCGGGGACCCTGACACTCTACTCACAATCATTAAAGACCTTCATGAGGGTGGGCAAACTTGGATAAAGCTACGTGGTCCAGAGTCAGAGCCATTCCCTGTTCATATTCAAGGATGCCCTCTAGCTCCCACATTATTTTACATATTTTTTGACGACACGGTTTGAGAAGGTGTCCATGTATGTACCGTGGAATTTCCATCTGTCAAGGTACAATAAGAGGCTTATCGATGCCCCGGTATGGTCAAGGTATGGCTTTCTACTGACCAACCATGTTATGTATGCCTACTATATGATGGTTGCCGCTCATTCTGATGAAGAGTTTAGGCTCAACTGTTGAAACTGGAACATGCCACAAAGAGGGGGGTTCTAACTATCAGCCCCATTAAAACCAAGTACCTGCCTGGGTGTTTTGCGCTATCAAATACTTCATCCTGTCAGCTCTCTAGAAGTTGTTCAGCAGGTATTGAGAGAGTGGATAAGTTTCCATACCTAGGCATTGTACTTATGGCCAGCTCCAGTTTGGCAGTGGAGGTCTCGCTCCAATTCAGTTGGGCGCGCTATCTTTTCATGAGCTGTGTAATGCTGTGTGGAAGCTGCCTGGCCTGTCGCTCCACACTAAGCTTCCGGTCTTCCCAGCTGCAACATGTCCTCTCTGCTCTGTGCTTGCGAGACGTGGATCCCCTGGTGGAACAAATGCACAGATTTGAAACCTTTCGGCTGGCCTTCCTATGATCCATCCTAAGTTTGAACAGATTGTATTGTCAGCACAAAAATTCTCGACAGATCTAGACTGGGTCCCATAGGTGGGCTCCTCCAGCAGGTGAGGCTGCGGTGGATGAATTATGTGGTCCACATGCTCAGTTACCCCATGCCCAAGCAGCTTTTATTGGCCAGACAGAGGGTTCTAAACGGGCGTGGCATGATCTGGAGAAGAGATGGACCGACGTGGCACAGGAGGACCTGGAGGTGAAGACTGGTACCAGCGGTGTCAAGATTGACTTAACGGGGCAGTTGGAAGCAGTCATCCTCCATCAACAGCAGAGAGCACTCGCTCACAACAATGAGTGGAGCACTCGGCGACAACGAGTGGAACGCCCGGCGACTAAAACACAGCAAGTTGACACTACAGTACAGGTTGTACATCTGCCAGTCATCTTACTCAGGCAGCCAATAACGCCTCGGTCTGTTTCATAACATTCTGTCGGCGAGCCTTCGACACTGCACGTGGCCTCAAGGTGTACCTGTCCTCGCAGAGACGCCGTGGTGACGTCACGACACTTAATGGCGGATGGTCGTTGTTGGATGTGTGTGTCTGTCTACACGTGTGTGGAAAGCGGTGATGTAGCGGAAATAGCGTTGCGCTCTAACTCAGCAACCCGAGTTCAATTCCCTCTCACGATCAATACCAGTGACGATTTTCTGAACCAGTCCTGGGCCTCCCCTACGTCGACTCAGCCTCAAATAAATACCTTGTGCTATGTGTTAACATTGCCATTGCAAGACAATGACGGCCGGGCGTGGTGCTTGCTACCCCACCCCCTCATATGCCGTTTCATTCTTCATATGTGCTCACTAACAACACTTAACCCTCCAGTGTGTAACGGTTATACCGGTGATCTGTGTGTGTATACACACACACATGCACATGCTGAGGCGTTTGTGTCGCAAGTTCGTTTCGAAGCGGAGTTTATTGGTTGTTCGCTAGCGGCGTTGATCGGAGATTTCTCGGAGGTGGGGGGGGGAGATCGCGGGGCCCCCTTGCGGGCCCTCACTGCAGCTGCTCTTGTTTATGCCTCAGTCCTGGGCGGTGGGAAAGCGCGTGGGCCCGGGACCCGCTCGGCCGAGACCAAACCCCGGGGGGCCCCCGCGGAGCCCTGCGAACCCCGGGCCCCCCCCGCGGACCCGCGCGCACCCCTGCAGCGGTGAGCGACGCTGCTGCTGCTGTGGGCAGGGGATGAAGGGTGAGGGTACAGAGGAGGGGCGGGGGTGGTGGTGGGGGGTAGCGCGGGAATGGTGGGGAGGTGGTTTCACCTGGACGCCGGCGGTTCCATAATTCCCACGTCTCTTCGGCGGTCAATCGCGCATTAGGCGGTTGCACGCTGCACGAGCCGAATGATTCGTCAACATGTGCCCACTTTAGGGCGGAGATCGCTGGTAGTTTTCAGAGTGAAGGCATTGTACGTGTGTGTATACACACATGGGCGAGTGTGTACACGCCCATGTGTGTGTACACGCCCGGGCGTCTGTACACGCGCGTGTACAAGTGTGCATTTAGTAATGTCAATTAAATGAGTAGTGACTCGAGGAAATAGCCGTGCGTGTACCTGTGTGTAACTGTGTGTGTGTTTGCGATGTAAAGGGGCCATTGCAATTTCATACGGACTTCTTTGTGGACGTGTAAGTGGAGCGGTAGTACAGTGGTCAGTACCGACGCTGCGAATCCGTCGAACCGAGTTCGATTCACACTCACGGCGAACATCGATGACGTTTACTAACGCAATTCTGAGCCTCCCTCTGTCTATTCACCCATATGCGCACCTATCACCATGTGTAAACATCGGCATCGGGGAGACAAAGTAGTCAGGTGTGATGATGATCACCCTGTCCCTGGCCTTGTCGTGGCAGCAGTGAGGCTACACGGGGGACCTCTTTGCGCGCGAACCCTACGTTCAGCCATAGGAGGTGGGCAGTGCGCGGCGCCTATGTTTCTCGTTCGGCCACAGGGTATCTATGGAAGACAGCAGCCCAACTGGCAGGAGCGAGGTGGATCTATGCAGCGGCATCCACGAAGGAAGTTCCTGCCCCCTGCCCGAGAAAATTCGATTTCCACATCGGGCGCATTCATGTGTGCTTGTGTTCTCCCCCGGTTCTGCGCAGGTTTCCTCCGCATTCTCCTGTTTCCTCCCTTAACTAAAAAACAACAGTAATGAATTGACCAGTAATATCATAAGATAAGAGGACGCAGTGTCTGGTAAATGTTGGTGTCGTCTGGCTACATGGCTGCCACCCCCTGCTTCTCTGCAGTTTCCTTACGCCTCAGTGTCTCGTCTACAACTAGGCGTGGAAGTTGCGCGGTGCATTAAAATTGCATTATTACAATAATTATATGGATGTGACTGCGGTGACGCGGTGCGATGGCATCAGCGTCTCAGAGTCGCCCTCTCGCGCCTGCGCCAGGGACTGCAGCTCGGCTGCGGGTGCCACTCGCGCAGGAGTTCAGGGTGAAATATTTTTTGAAAATAATATTTGTCCCAGAGGGCAGCGCAGAGCAGTAAGGGGTAGGACGGGGCAGTACGTGATTGTCGCGACCTCCTCTGTTCTGTGTGAAAGTCCCGCGCGTCGCTCGTGCCGCGCTCCTACGGACTGGGGAAGCGTTTGGGGCGCAGGTGCTCTTAACGGCACTTGACACTCCTGTCTATGAAGGCCATAGGGGGAATCGGTGTGTGTTTGTATGCATCTGCCTGTGAGTGTGTCATTGTCGGCGGCTAAAACACAGTTTAGC
>JAZEWT010000016.1:9932937-9952182 GCA_036362905.1 Mordacia mordax
GATGAGACTCCGGTTTCCTCCCACAGTCCAAAAAACATGGTACTGCATAGGTTAATTGGATTGCAGACTAAATTGCCCGCAGTGCCCGGTGATGGACTGGCGTCCCATCATGGGTATATCGCTGTCTTGCGCACTGTGTCTGCCGGGATAGGCTCCGGCTCACCGTGACTCTGTACAGGACGAAGCGGTTTTTGACAATTAGATGAGCTGAGGTTGTATATGAGAGAAGGTAAAGGTGTTTTGAAGGCATATTCTCGTGACACTGACGTCGGTCTCCCCAGCTCGGAGTGGCTGTGCCGTGCGTACGACTCGGAGGAGGATCCCCGGAAGCGCAGGGAGCGGCGCGCCAGTTGGTGCTCCCGCTCACGCCGACGAGCCCGTTCACGCCGGCGTTCCCGCTCACGCCGGCGTTCCCGCTCACGCCGGCGTTCGCGTCGTCACTGCAGCTCCTCACCCGGCAGCTTTGAGCAACGCCGAAAGAGGCAGCGGCACAGCCGCATTGCATCGGTGAGTAGCGGTGAATCAGTTGCGCTGGTGGTGCTGTCCGTGTTTGTTTGCGTGCACATCGAATATTGTTAACGCATTGTACTGAGCAGGAGCCCAGCTCGCGGACAGGTCAGTCACTAAATATCTTTCTAAATTGAGTTGCTGTGTAACTCTCATGTGTATGAACCGCAAGTTTGATGATTTTTTTCTGGAAGGTAATTATTGCTATGCAAAATGTACTCCAAAGTTCTTGATGTGTTGTCACTAAGCAGTGACGTCTAAGGTATTCTTTGGCAGTTAACTTCATAAATCGTGTTTTTTTTACTTTTATTTCATGTTTTTTCAGGTGACTCTTAGCAATGCTTTTTTATGTAGCTTTCCCTGCCAAAGATTACCTAGTTTGCATTTATAATCCCGTTACAGGTAAGTGTGTTATTGCTAGCGTAGATGATTACCAATTGGTAGCCAGTGGTATTCGATGTGTTGTACTGTTCTGCATACGCTGACGCGTCGACTTGGTGTAAGTCTTGCTTGAAAAAAGAAAATTGTAAGTTTTATCTTGTGACCGTGTTGTAGCCGTGCCTGTATCTTCACATGTCCCTTGCGATATCCCTATCGTTTATACATCCCATGTGCCACAAATGCATTGCCGGGCATCGACACAATGCCATTGCCGACCACCCACCACCTGCCGTCGCTGCCGTTGAAACACGTTTTTGCGGACATCCCCGGGGCACCCTGCTCGCGCGTGCCACTTTGGCTGCCGTCCCCCTTCTACCGCCGCGGGCGATTTGGCCGGGTGTTTACGGTGTGCCGCTTGATCGCTGGTCCGGGAAACTGGGTGACGACCGCAGAGGAGCAAGGAGAGGCACCAGCGGCGAGCCAAGATTGTTGAAGATGACTCAGACGGCCACCTAATCTATCGGATCGGCGACTGGCTGCAAGCGAGATGTACAGCTCCTTCCGTAACCATTTAGCGCTCTATAGTGTCAATTTGTTTTGTCAGAACCTGTTATAGAAGTATTTTGTGCGTTTCTTTACATGTTTCCTCTTGCTCTTACCTGTTACGTGCACTAGTTATTCATATAACATGTTTTTTTATAGCACGGTGCATTGCATCACAAACACGAGCATGTAGTTTTAATGTAAAGTTCACACAACAAACACCATTCGTGCAGATCTGAACGGCAATATTTATCTTTTGCAGTATTTAATGATTAAAACGTGTTTTTGTTTCAGTACAGTGGTTACTAACGTTGTCTTTGTCTTCCTGTTTAGATGAAGTTATTTCCACTTTAGGTGAAGGAACTTTTGGTAAAGTTGTTCACTGTGTTGATCACCTCAGGTAAGCGCTTCATTCTGGTACCGCCTGCCCTTGTATCTCATACAGTGTGCGTTCTATACTCTGTATTCTATATTCTTCGCAATTCCAACTCTGTGTCGTATACATTGTGCATTGTATGCTCTGTGCATTGTATATGCTGTGTATTGTATATACCATGCGTTGTATTCGCGTCGTATATCATGTGCGTTGCATGCCGTGTGCCTTGTATACAGTATGCGGTTTACTAAGCATTGTATACGGTGTGTGTTATGTTCAACGTGTGCTGTATACTCTGTGCTTTGTGTATGCGTTGTTTATGTATGTTGTATTCTCTGCATTGTATTCATGTTTCCTATGAGCGTTTTCTATGGCGTGCGATGTGTACGGTGTCATATACTCTGTGCGTCATATACTCTGCATTGTATACAGTGTGTTGTATTCTATGTGTCATATACGGTGTACGTGACTTACCAGCCGCGTGGCCCTATGTCAGAGGGAACAGCTGCGATTGGAATGGCACAAGTTCAAATCATGGTTTGGGTGTTAACTCCCCATTATCTGTCCCTCGGGTCCAATGGGTACATGAAATTGAACAAGTACCACATTGTGTGGAAAATCAACAGTGGTCTTCCTATAGATCGACTCATCCCCACTTCCACTCACCCCTCCAAAATAATGTATAATTCTGACTGTTCGCTTAGCAAGCGTTGCTCTTGGTGTATTGAGCTGAGTCCTGAGCATCTTCAAATCTCGTTTCAAGACTCACTTGTTCCATAAGGCT
The DNA here is from genome assembly GCA_036362905.1 of Mordacia mordax. Lineage (NCBI taxonomy): Eukaryota > Metazoa > Chordata > Hyperoartia > Petromyzontiformes > Petromyzontidae > Mordacia > Mordacia mordax. The sequence continues at coordinate 9,935,529 of JAZEWT010000016.1, forward strand.
TTAAAGTCCTCTGGCTAGGACTATTGATGCAGCTCACTGTTGTCTTGCTGGGATGATGGCTCGTTGCTGAGCTGCGCCTGCTTGGGAACACTTTTTCCTTCCTTCGTTTGTTTAACAATTATTTTTATCACTTATTTTACGTCCTTCTCTAAATTATATCCATTATTAGACTTTCCATTAAACTGCTCTGATGTTATTGTTGACATGCCATTCTCTCCTCAAGCTCAGATTTGTAACAAAACATGTTATTGTTGATTTGCCATTCATATGTCGTCGTTGTTGCTGTTGACATGCCGTTCTCACCATAGCTCTGTTCAGATCTTTATGACCCCCGGTTGAAAAGGACTCTAGAAGTGCAATTATTATTATTGTGAATGTGTTTTCTGGTGATGTGCCTATGTGTTTCCTCTGAATAATAAATGTCAAACTTTGTCATTCACAGGGGTAAATTAGAAGTGGCAGTAAAAATCATAAAAAATGTGGACAAATACAGGGAAGCTGCAAAATTAGAAATAAATGTGCTGGAAACAATTAGCCAAAAGGACTGCGATGGCAAACAGTGAGTACATCTGCAACGCCGTGCATCTATTTGGTATTGCCGTGTCCCTACCGTTATGCTTTCATACACCTGTGTCACGTGGGAAATATAAAGGTGCAGTCATGCAGTTTCCTCACGTCGGCAGAAGGACCTCCTCCCCTGCGAGTTCTGCGGAGCACCTCAGGGATGTTATTTTTTGCCTACTCCCCCAAGCTAGCTGAGTGTTTTGAGAAGACGTCGCTGTATACAGTTTCTATTTGTCGATGATTATTCTCGTGTAATGTGAGTGATAGATACAAGGTCCAGTTTAGTGGCAGAATGGAAGCCGCTACCTGCCGAGTGGCGACTCACGCACCGTGTATGATAACTGTGACACAGTGTGTTCCCTGTGCCAGGCTCTGTGTGCGGATGTACAACTGGTTCGACCACCACGGCCACATTTGCATCGTATTCCCACTGCTTGGCCTCAGCACCTTCGATTTTCTCCGGGAAAACCTCTACCTCCCCTTTCCCCTGCATCACGTGCGGCAGATGGCTCACCAGCTGTGCCGTGCCGTCAAGTGTGAGTACGCAGAACGCTGCTGCTACGATCACCACAGACCAAATGCGCCAGTGTATGACTCGCCACACAGTTCTCAGACACTCACTGCAAAGCACAGGCATACCGAAAGGCAGCCAAACTAAGCACTACCAACAATTTCTCAAGCTCTGTACCCATATAATGGTATATTCGGCCAACTCAATCAGCATAAACATTGGAGAAAAGCCGTGCGTGCGAAGGGCATAAGAATTAATCGCTTTATCGTTGGACAACTGACAGACGTCATCCCGCTGGCAGTACCACAGTCAGTCTGACAAGCCAGGAGATAGCGATTTCTACAGTGTCATGACCCTCACGTCTCCACGGTGCCCTCTGGTCGCGTGCAGCATGGCTGCGAGTGCACCACCAGAGTAGCGTTCAATAACTTCTCCCCGCATGCCAGAGATTCATCCTGTCTCGCACCATTGTAATGAGTTCACCTTATTAGTCATGCTGCATTCCACTCATTACGTACTTGTATTCTCATCAGCCTCACAACATTCCTGCAAGAGCAGTTATAATTCCATTTTCCTTTGCTGTAGCGCAGTTATGCCGATGGGTGGAATTGTCTCATGGACATAGTCTGCAGCATTTGCATGGGGGGTGATGTGTTGTGAAATTCCCATTGACTAAGCCACCGGGTTTCTTTAATCGAATTTGGACCCTGATGCCAAAGCACGATGGCCTACTCCTTTTAAGTGATGTCACAGAGTTGTTAATGTCCACTGTGAGTCAAGCTGGAGTCCAGGCGGTGTGGTAACCCTGTACCTCGTCCTCTCTCTACAGTTTTACACGACAACAACCTGACACACACTGACCTGAAGCCTGAGAACATCCTTTTTGTGAATTCCGACTTCCACGTGAAGTACAATTCTTACAAGGTGCGTCACACCCCCCGCCCTCCAGTGATCCTGTTGTTAGTAGATGAATCCAGGTGTCTCTCCTTGCCTGTTTATTAGTTAGCATAATGACAATATAACGTGTAGCTTATTACAAGTCTTGTTTTTCTGGGAGAGTAGCTTGTTCTCATAAACATGCAAGTACATAGCAACAATGCATACAAACAATCTAAAATCTAGAACTTGCACAGGGTGTGTTTATAGAGCGCTAAATGTATTTATACATTCTTTTGGGATATGTTTAAAATTATAGTTTGATAAAAGTTCACGGTGAAAACGGGTCGTGGTAGCCATTCGAGCAAGCCCGCGGTTGATGTGATTGCACGGTGGTTTTTTACAGAGAAGGGACGAACGCACAGTGAAGGACCCGACCCTTCAAGTGGTGGATTTTGGCAGTGCGACCTTCGACCATGAATACCACAGCACGACGGTGTCGACTCGGCACTACCGTGCCCCCGAGGTCATCTTGGGTGAGTAGGCACCATAGGGGTAGACAGCACCGAGTACATCGCATAAAACCCGAGGCTCACCTCACCAAGCGAAACTCTCGAGATTCGCTCCAAACACACGGTCACGTAACTGGACTGTTTTTTGCCAAAGCTATTACTTTGTGTTGTAGTTATGAGGGTAAACCCATGCATAACAGGGGTAGAAGGCACATGTTACACAGAAAGGTGCCCGAGTTAGAAATTAAACCCAGGCTCTTCTGCGAGACAAGAGTGTTACTTGCACATCACCTATTAGAGAATGCATGGCAATATCTTCTGAGAGTATGCAGCCGCAGCCCCATCCTGAACAGAGCGTTAAGAAACGAGCATGGTAGAAGCTATCGTGTCGCTTTGCTGTTGGGTGAGGGTCTTGTTATTTTCACTACAGAGCTCGGCTGGTCACACCCGTGTGACGTGTGGAGTCTTGGCTGCATTTTCTTCGAGTACTACATGGGGTACACGCTCTTCCAGGTGAAATGACGCCCGCACTTGTTGGAATCAAGCTCGTGGGTCGACACTCGGGAGGTGGGCGGTACCGTTGGTATAAAGGCTCACGGGCTCACATAGAGGGTGCTATAACATGTTGAGGCACACACTCAAGCGCCCAACATGTCATGCGGCTAGCAACAAATGGCACATTCCGAGGTGTAACTGATAGTGAATTCCTTGAATTAGGTGAAGTTATAAAATATATTTTGATGAGTGAGCGTTGAAGTGAATTAATGGGTGGTTTATGTGAGAGAGCAAATAATTAGGTACATGAGTGATTGCATTGTTGTGACCTACCTTGTTTTTTTACCATCAATGTGGTAGGTGTGTGAACGAATGGGTGGGTGAATGAATGAATGGGTGGGTGGTGCGTGAATAGATGGGTGGATGGCTGAGTGTGTGCATGAATGAATGGGCACCAATAACCCCTGAACCAGGCTCTGCACCTCTGAATTCGTCCACGCGCATGCTCTTCTCAATGTGTGCGCATTACAAATATTTATTCGTATAACGTGTGAGTGTGTGTGTATGATTGAGTGAGCGTGTGAGTGAAATGCTGAGTTGCAGCATAGCGTTTGAACACATTGTGGATGAGATGGGTGCCTGTCTGACTTGTCGCTTTATCACCATTTGGCAGACCCATGACAATTTGGAGCACCTGGCAATGATGGAGAGAATCCTGGGACGGATTCCCACTGACATGATCAGAGCGACGAGGTGAATGCCGGCTAAGATACGCCCTATTCTCCAGCGTCGGACTGCCTTTCCTACAAAATGACGACTTTCTTACGGTTCCTTTTCACTTTGGAAGTGCTGTTGCGTTTAAATCGCAGTTTACGTCCACGTCTACATAGTAATAATGACACGCTGTTCTTCATCGGATCATGTGTCAATGTTGTACAGGCAGCTGGAGCTCCACACTGTTGCCGGTGTTGGTTGCCATCCTCTATCCCCTCTAACTAAATACAATTTATATAATTTGTGATGCTCACGTATTCAATTTCAAAGGTATTCGAAGAGAGAGTGACTCAAAGGCGTGAAATAGCATGCGGTAACGCCACTTTGTTAGCCCTGCAAATCCATCAGACTGAAGTCTGTGTATTATATCGGCCAATTAATTCGTGTTTGTTGTTGTGGATGGAAACCGGAGAACTTGGAGGAAATCTATGCACAATAGAGGGAAAACACACAAACTCCACATAGAAAGGTTCTCAAAGTAGGAATAGAACTGAAGAAAATAGAATTGCTTCAGCCAAGACATCTGTGTGTGGTGCAGATGTTACCATGGCATAGTCACCTGCCACTCAGCTGAACACACATGCGACGTTGTTTATATTTAGCCCCTATTTCATCTCAAATTTGCAGCATCACATTGTGAGTCGAAGTCTCCGTGTGGAGCTCGCCTTGCAGCCTGTAAACTGATATACAGGAGCGGATATCACAGCCGCCTCGAGTCGCTCGTCCACTAAGCGCAATGCGTGCTATCCCCGTACCTCTGAACGTTTTGTGTAGGAAGCAGAAGTATTTCCGTCACCGGCGGCTGGACTGGGATGAGGATGGTTTGGCTGGCAGATTTGTGCGGAAAAACTGCAAGCCCCTGAAGGTACGAGCCGACCATCCCCCTGCCTTTGTGATTGTTATTTACATTTACACACAGGAGACAGGGTTACGACAACAACAATACATTGGTGTAGGTTTTCACGGCTAAATGTATGACAGTTTTTAAAGCTGTTATTTTGGGTTTCCCATGGGCGAACTTAACTCCTTCCTCCTTTAAACTGATACGCGACTTGCATTGTATCTCGCACAGGAGCTTTCCCAGTATGAAATGTCCCTGTAAGAGGAGAAAGTGTAATATGAGTACTCTGTGTATGTGTGCACAGCGCTGCATACTGGGTTCGAGCGAGGAGCACCGGCAGCTGCTGGACCTGCTGCAGCGCATGCTGGAGTACGAGCCAGCACGACGCCTCACGCTCACGCAGGCACTGCGCCATCCCTTCTTCAGCGGCATGGATCCTGCCCGCCCCCACTGCTCTGCGTACGAGCCTGGCGCTGGCGCTCGAGACCTCAGCCGGTGACCACGGCTGCCCGGTGGCCCCAGACTCGGCACGCCTGCCTCTGCTCGTTTATCTTTACCGCCAGCGCAACAACCAGTAGCCGGTGTGGCAGCCTCACGCCTCAAACTCTGCTCAGGTTCCTACTGGGGTAGTTGGTGTGATGAAACACATGCCACTGCGTGCCCGGTAGGTGCTATCATGGTGTTGGGGGAGGCCATGGTGAAAAAGACGTGCCAAAGTTCGGCAGATGACATGGTGGCAGCCATCTCTGCCACGTCCACGTTGTGTTTGTATGATAGCATCTGCCATTTACATGATTGCTACGCACAAAGCCACGACGTTTGTATTTTCGCGTTATGCCACTCTGGCCGGTTCGGTTTGTACAACACAAGCTTTCTTCCCAAATCGTTCAGTGGATACATCGGAAATTTTAAAATAATCCAAAAGAACTTGGTATACAGCATAAGAAGGGCAATATTTTGTTATTCAGGCTACCATCAGAAGATGATGAGCGTGAATGGTGCGTGGGAGGGTCTGTTTATAAGTATGCCTCAGTAGTTGATGTATTTTTTAGGTATCTGTTTGTGTCCAATGCCCTGCATGTGTGTGTACATTGGTGAGTAAATATTGAGAGTCTGTGTTTCTTCCTGGTTAGAGGCTCATTTGTGCAGCTTGGCTGAGAGGATTAACATAAGGTGGGATGTATTGGTGATCCACTGCATTGCTCAAGATCTGCTCCCCCTTACCCCACCCGCCTCCATCAGCAGAGCATGGACGCGCTTCTGTATCGGGGCAGTTTTTTTATTTCCAGCTCTGGTTTGGCAACAAATTATACAGGATATCTCATTTAAATGGAACCATTGGAAATACATAGGGAGCAAAACACAGAATAAAAAGGTTTGGCATTTGACTTTATTGATAATGTTCAGTATGTTTGCCATTGCTCTTTTTTACGCCTTTATGCTGTTTAGTGAACCTTGATTAAGATGTCAACTGTAATTTCTGACCAAGCATCCCTATGATTTTTGGTTCCATTTATATGGGACACCCTGTATTTTTTCATCAGTTTTGCAATGTGTTAAGATTTGCTGGCCATGTCACTTCATACCATTCTCCAGATATTCCGGCTATTTATGTCCTCTTATCACGTGAGGGAGGCTCAGAGTGCTGCTGGGCAGTCGGAGCAGTCACCCCTCCAACAACATTGGTGGGCAGTGGAGCGCCCATGAGGGGCATAGGTGGGGCATCTGCCAGTCGTTAGGTCTGCCCGTAACACCTGCACCCTGTCGCCTGATAGCATTGAGAGCCACATCGACGTGACCTCAGTGCACCTATCCTGGTATGAGCCAGGAGCTCCATCGCACTCGGTGGTAAATGGTGTTGGGTCATGGTCCCGTGTAAAGCTCCGAGAAGCCCCACGAGCGGAATCTCACGTTCATTGGCCATGGACCGTGGAGTAGTCGATGCCCTCTACAGCATGTGGCCTGTATGTGAGTGCACTAAGCGCTGGCATCGCTTCTCTTGTGTGCCAGCTGCCTGGACTATCGTGGCTGTGCAAGAGCCAACCATTGTGCCTCCACAGCCAAACTTGAGAGTCGGGTGCACTGGGATTTGTGTAATTTGGAGTAAAAATAAACTTGTATATAGTTTTAGCAGTAGACATACATTTTGAGCAAAAAGGTGGGTCTCTTCGAAAGTCCTGCTTGCGATTTCCCGAAAGTTTTGTGAGACGTGAACTAGGAAGTAGTTCTGAGTTCCCCTTTACATCACCCAGTCCCCTTCCTTGCCAAGGCTTTCCACTCGTGGTATTCCTATCGCACACTCCAGCAATTTAACCCCGGGGTGAACCTCCATTAGTGGCTACAGAAGGTGCTCGGAAAACTGTGTTTTCTGTTTTTTAAGCTGCAAGGAGTCGTTGAGCTATGTCTATTTGAACAGTGGTTCTGCAGGGAGGGTTAAATGTCAATGGCCATGGTCCATGCACTGCTGGATGAAGGCCTCCCCACTTGTGTGCCTTGGTGATTTAGACCATACCTCCTTACGCTGGTCAGTGCGGGTTGAAGTGAGGCAGCGTGGACCTATTTAGGAGCACATGTTAATGTGCTGGATGTTGCTGTACTGCCCTCTGCTAATCACACCTCGGCAGCACCTGCTCAACTGCCCCCGTCCCCTCCTTTCGCGGTCCACTCGCTCACGCGCAAACATGAGAATCCGCCATTCGCCACTAGTGGGCGGTGATGTCATCACGAGTGCCAGATTAAGTTCACCGTGAGGCCACCCAACCTTTCCCAAGACGCGTAGAAGAGTCCACCACATGTCTTATTTTTGAAGCTGGAACGAACCAATGAGCGATGTAGCTTTTTAACGGTTGTCCAACGGGAAGGGGTAAGCAAGTTACAACATGTCAAGGCACGGGGGGCATTTTAGTCGGCATAACAGCATGTCGACCTATCTTCTAGAACCCAATTCTCAACCTAGCGCCACTTTGTGATCCGTGGAGACCATAAGGTGCAAAATGTTGAGAAGCCCTGCTTTAGAGCTCCCTCTAGTAGAGGCCCTTCTGTCGGCAGTGGGGTGAGGGAGCGATAGCAGGACTCTGTCTTTACCTCCAAGCCTGGGAGACGTTCGCGCCAGACGATGGCAGTGTTCATTACTAACGCTCCACTGGAAACACCTGATTCCGTACGCACGCAGGTACAACAACAACTGCCATTCGCCACTAAGTGGTGGTTACGTCATTACAGCACATTCGAAGCCACATGCACTGAGGCCACGTGAAGTGTCGAACGAAGACTTACTAACAGGTCATTGGACAGACCCAGGTATTATGGGTTGCTAACTGAGATGACTGGCAGTTGCACTACCTGTGCTTCATACTGTGCCAACTTGCTGTGTTTTAGTCGCCCAGTGCTTCGCTGTGCCTACTCCACGGAGGCCGATCTTAACACTGCTGGTACCAGTCTTCAGCAAGTCCACTCAGCTCGAGGTCCCCCTGTGCCACATCAGTCCATCTCTTCTCTAGTCCGTTCCGCACCCGTTTAGCCCCCTCCATCCAAATAAGCTGCTTGGGCATACGGAGGCTGGGCATACGGGCTACATGACCCAAGCCACCGCAAGCCTCGCCTGCTGGAGGAGCTCACCAATGGGAACGTGTCCTGATATTTTAAGGATCCGTGAGCTCTCACAATCCAACCGGGTTAAACCCAGGATCGATCGTAGGCAGGCCAGCCGGAGGGTTTCGAATCGCCGCTAATGTTTTGCCGGGAGGGCACGTTTTGCAAGCATGGAGAAGAGAGGGCTTGAAAGCAGCTGAGAAGACTTGAAACTTCGTGTAGAGCGACAGGTCAGGCAAATTCCACACAGCGTTCCGCAGCCGATAAAAAAGATAATGCCGCCTGACTGATTCAGAGTGAGGCCTCCGATGCGAAACCAGAATCGACCATAAGCACACTGGGTATGTAAACATTTCCACTCGCTCCATAACCCTCCATGTTTGGGGGCATATTTGGTTTTGGTGGGGCTGTAGACCCCACCTGTTTGTGGCATGCTCCGGGTTCTGCAGCAAAGCACCCAACTCAGAGTGGCAATTATCAAATCATCAACATAAATAACATGGTTGGCCAATAGAGAACCATCCTTTAGTCGCACCGGACATAGATCAGCCCTCCATTGTACCTGTACAAAATGTAAATTCCACACACATTCGGGTACACATACAGACGGGTACAAGACAAAGACAACTATCCCTCTTATAGCCTTAGACTGTAAGACCAAGTGCCGTTAGCAAGCACCTATGAAGATCAACACGGCACACGAGAAGGTGAGTGACCAGCACCACGCTCGGCCGCCTTTGTCTCCCTCGTGGCAATGTTTACACATTGCATTAGGTAGTAGTAGTTGGCCCACTCCGTTAGAAACCCGACCTCCCCAGTGTAAATTTCCGGCCACGTCTAGTCTGGACAGTTAACTTGGGCAGCATGTCTTTGGACTGTGGGAGGAAACCGGGGTACACGGCGAAAACCCACGTGGACATAGGGAGAACGGGGGACCTTTTTTTTCTGAGGCGGCATCGCTACTCGGTGCGATCAAACGCTCCCCGAACTAGTCACTCGCTCATTGGCGATCAGCAACCTAATCACTCCTCCATCGCTGCTACTATGGTCACTGTCTCCATAAACATCACTCGGTGATTCTGCCTCCCAATGTTAAGGATTCGTCTCTACGAGACACCGTCTCATTCCTCACATTATTCACCCACACTCACCTACCCACCCACACTGACCCAACCACTCACCACACTTTTGATTTTCTCCTCGCACCACTCAACTGCGGAGATGCCATCTCAACGTCTGTCCCCACATGCCCTACAATGAAAACAAAATCAAAAGCATTACAAATACGTCACAGCTTTGATTGTGCTGTTTGTTGCTGGTTGCTGGCGTTTTGGATCTGTGTGTTTACTTGTTATTCAAAAAAAGTTACTTTTTAATTATTTTATCTTTTTACCTGTATAAAAACAAGTAAAGGTAAGTATATATTAAGTATATAGTCATTTCATCGACATGGCTTTACTCTATTTGATGAAGATGTATTGCTAAGAGTCTTATTGTCTCAAAATATTGGTTCAAGAAGGACAGCATGCTGATGGACTTAAGTGTTATTTTTATTTCTTGTTCGTGATATGTTTATTAATGTTCATAATTCGGCAAGACGTATCGTTTTTCTATTGTATTGAAAGGGTCAAAATTGTTAATCTAGGGCGCTTGTCTTTTACACCAGGAAATCCAGTAGGATCTGTGTGCCAAGCCTCGCTAATCATGACTCAGAAATATGAAACCAGTCTGTAGTTTGTCACAAACAAACGATCTTGGAAAACCTTTGCTTAGGAGACTTATAAGCTAAATCACATCAATGATATTTTTTAAATATTTGATAATGAATCAGCCTCTTGTATGTTTATATTCTCACAGCAATTTGTTTATGTCCTATCATTTGTTGTCACTATGTGACTTTCAGTTGAACTGTGTTGACGGTGTTAACGTGCCGTTCTCTTCACAGCTCATATTTGTATGACCCCCCCCCCCCAAAAAAAAAACGTTATTGTTGATAATTTGTTGTTCTTATGTCGTTGTTATTGTTGCTGACGTGCTGTTCTCTCCGCAGCTTTGTGCAGTGCTTTGTGACCTTCGGATGAAAAGCGCTCTAGAAGTGCAATTATTATTACATGCATGTGGTACGTGGCTGGTACAGACTGTGGGAAGCGGTGGCTCAGCGGTTGGCGCGTTGGGCTACAAACCGGTGAGCCCAGTTTGAATCCCGCTCACGGCCAACACCAGTGACGATTTTCAGAACCAGTCTCGGGCCTCTCCTAGGCCGATTCAGCCTCAAACGAGTACCTAGCGCAATGTGAAAATATTGCTACTAGAGATAAATAGGCGGCCGGCCGTGGGGTTGGTCACCCGCCTCCTCGTATGCTGCGTCGACTTTCATAGGTGCTCCCTAACGGCACTTGACCCTGTAGTCTGTTAAGGACTTTAGTGGTCGAAGATAGTTTGTTAAGTGTGACAAAACAATCTGTGTCTGGCAGGCCGAGTCCTTCAAATAGTAATGCCAATACATTTAATTGTTCTGGGTGTGTTCAGTTGTCCTTGACTACCACCAGAAGATGGCGTCACAGATCAAGGAACCAGTTCCGCCGCTTCATGACGCCTGTTGACGCTAGTGGTGACGAGTGCATTCTAGAAGGGTGCGTCACGCACCCGGGGGGGTCGCTGAGTCACTGCCAGCGCGACCCCCCCCCCCACGGTGAGACCCCACGTGAATCTCACGGACGTCACCATACAAGGAAAGGCACTCATCTGAGCGCGTGCTGAGTGGCTTAGAGACACATCCGCATGTTTGAGCGGCTCGCTCAATAAAACGACAAGTATCTCAAATATCATCAGCCGCCCGACCTCTGGGAGTGCATAATACAATGAGACTTTGTTCAACATGAGAATATTTTAGGGTTTCGTCTTTGCACAATAAAATGCTGTACATTAGTTGTATTACATTGTGATTTTATATATCGTTTTCGTTGGTTCGAACGTTTGTATCACAGGAATCCCACTTCCAGATCTTGCAAGTGTTAGGGGCACCTGTTAGAGATAGTGTTGTATGGCAGGAATACTGCATCGAGAGCTTGCAAGCTCACTAGGTACATTCTGCTGTAATAATGAACATCTATCCCCTTTTCGCTTCAACGTAAACTGACTGGAATTCCTAGGACCATTGGTTCCGGTGCCCTTCCGCTGCGGGGTGAGCAGGGGGTATAAGGGGCGGGGTGAGGGGCGGAGTGAGAAGCAGGGTGAGGGGGCAGGGTGAAGGGGATAGGAGACTATACATAAGGGTTCTCCAGTCGCACTCTGCACACAAACGCTGGGAGATGTACAGAGAGATACAAACAGGGAGACACACACACACAGCCGTGCTGCACACGCACTCGTGCGCACAGCCGGCAAAGCGGCCATGTGGCCCGTGTGCCTCCTAGTAATCAACAACGACCATTGCAAGAGACTCGAGTACCACTCGCGCATGGAATCTGTGGGCGACTCACTTGGGGCGACGGAGAGAGGCCCGCGCAGGGAACACGAGGTGAACTTGAGACCCCCGCAGGTCGCCGACTCCACCACAGCGGATCCTCCCTTGCGGCCTCTCCCCTCGCCCCCGCTGCTGCAGCAGACCCTGCCTCTGGTGAGACATTTGCTACTGTGGACTATGGACCCCAGTGGAGGCCACCGGGCGCCTAGCGACACAGCCGAGGCGCTGGAGGCAACCGCCCGGGATTTGACGTCTCGCTTCGGGGCCACTCTGGCCCACATGGCGGTAACGATGGAAGCGACTGAGGGCCCCGTGGCCTCCACGCGCGACGTGGAGCGCACGCTGCGAGCCGTGGCGGATAGGATGTTCGAGGACCGCGTCACGAACTGGGGACGTCTCGTGAGCGTTGTGGTGTTCGCGGGCATGTTGGCGAGGCGTGCGGCCCGCGCCGGAGTCGCGCTCGACGCCGATGAGCTGGCCCAGGCCGTGTCGCGATACCTGTTGGAGGCCCGTGGCACATGGATGAGCGCGCACGGAGGATGGGTGAGTGGGCGAGCAGGAAGGACAGGGTTGTGGACGATGGGATCATGGCAGGGTTGCCCAGAGATGGACGCGAGCAAGATGGGCCCCAGGCATTGCACAAAAGATTAACCAGGGTTTGTGGTTGAGGCGGCACGGACTGTGTCCATCAGCTGTTGTGGTCATTATCAGCACCTCTTTTTTTCTTTTTTTTTGCTGCCTCAGTCACCCGGTAGAGGGTCACAGTGAGCTACAGCCAGCATAGGAGCCAGTCCATCGTAAGACACTTCCAGAAATTATATTCAGCAGGCCATTTAACCTAGGCAGTCGCAATCGCAGGTCTGTGGTCGGTGTAAGGAAACCCTGTAAAAACTCACGTGAACAGGTGGAGAGAACACGCAAACTCCACACAGAAAGGCACCCGAGCCGGGAATCGAACCTGTGTCCTTCTGTGAGGTGACAGCTTGCCGCCTGCGTCACATGGATAGGTTCGCCCTCGGCATAGGAATGTGTGAATTGACGCTACATTATCTGCAGAACGACACACAGAACAGCATCTATGCTCATTCGATCTCGATCCCGCTTGGTCGATCCACTGCTGGATGAGGGCCTCCCCACGCCGCGCAGGACGTGGGGAGTGGTTTGACCATACTTCCCCACCCTGGTCGGTGCGGATTGGTGAAGAAAGGCCAAGCTTCTCACTGCTTGTCGCGTAGGTATGAGAACGGCTTAGAGCATGGTCACTAATCTCCGGAGTTGGGAGTGAGTTGTAAGAGTTCGCACCCGGGTTACTCGAGACCTCGTTCGTGATGCGGGGTATTGAAAGACTCTCCCCGCTCTCTCCTGCTCCTCTCTAACTCTCTAAAGCTATCCCCTCTCGCTCTCTGGCGCTGTCTGCTTCTCCTCTCTAACTAAAGCTCTCCCCTCTCTCTCTGGCGCTCTCTCCTGCTCCTCTGGAATTCTGAAGCTCCCTCCTGCTCCTCTCTCTCTGGCACTCTCTCCTGCTCCTATCTAACTCTCTAAAGCTCTCCCCCCTCTGGCGCTCTCTCCTGCGCCTCTCGAACTCTCTAGAGCCCCCCTCACCCTCTCTGGCGCTCTCTTCTGCTCCTCTCTAATTTTCTAGAGCCCCCCCCCCACCTCCTCTGGCGCTCTCTTCTGCCCCTCTCTTACTCTCTAAAGCTCTCCCCTCTCTGGCGCTCTCTCCTTCTCCTCAAACTCTCTCGAGCTCCCCCTTCTCTGGAGCTTTCTCCTGCGTCACCTAGTAAACTCGACATCTCGTTAGTGATGCTTACGGTTGACTGCCGATAACCACTATGGTTGCGCATCGAGTAGCGCTCGTACGTCAGCAAGAAGGACCCAACTCGCTTGCCTTTCTGTGTTGAGTTTGCATACTCTCCCCTTGTCCGTTTTCCTCCCACAGTCCAAAGACATATTGCTTAGGTTAATTTTCATGAGTACATTGCTGCCGGTGCTCTGAGATGTTGTAACTTGATTATCCCTCCACACTTGACAACTATTTAAAAGCTACATAGCTCAACGGTTCAGTCCAGCTTAAATAAAAAATCTGAATGACTTACTACTTGTGTCTGCAGGACGGCTGCGTCAGCCACTTGCGAAGAGGAGTGGGGGGACCCGAGGGGGCGCTGTGGGGCAGCCTGCTGGGGGCCGTGGGGGTCGGGATCGGCATCGGGCTCCTCGTCACTACATGGGGAGTCCTGCGGGGGCTCTGAAGGCCGAATTTGGTGGGGCGGCCCCACCACACGTGCGCTACATGGGCCGTGTTCGCGGGCTCACCGTCGTGCCCCGTCGTGCCCCCTCGCGCTCCCTGCTTCCCTCCAGGATGGATGAGCATGTGGGAGGGGGAGATTAAACCCCCATGCATCTCGACACGCTATACTCAGGCCAGCATGACTCCCAAGGTGCAGTTGCCTCTACGAGGACCTGCATGTGAGCGTTTAGTTTGCCAGCAGGTAACGATAGATAGATAGTGGGTGTGGGGATCGGAAGAGCAGGAATTACACACTGGATTCTGTGGCCCCTGTGGTGTCATTCACACAACGGTGCTCCAGCGGCATGGGAGTTGGGATTGATGGTCCGTTCAAAGATCTGTCAAACTCCTAAACCCTGCGAGACTGTCGCGCGGTGGCCAAGAGATGGCAGCATAGGAAGTGGAATTATGTAATCCGTGTTTTCGGAGTTTTGAGTGCCAACACCTCGTATGGACCAGCATGGTGCTGGGTTTCCTCTGGGTTCTCGGGTCTTATGGCATGCAGAGCCACACGATCGCCACTCAGGGGTTGTTCGGCCACGCTTCACCATGCTGCATTGTCCTGATGGCTCGTCTTCAGACTCATGCTGTACTGAGTGTGCGGCTCTCGGTATCGTGACGTCAAATCACATTGAATCCCATGCCTGGGGTCGATAGAATGAGAACTGCTTTGTGGGGGAAATCAACAATTATCGTTGTCTTATTGAGAGACTTAGCACCACTTTAGGAATATGGAATGTCCTCCACTGTGTACTGAACCAGCAGTTCCGAACCCATTTCCTTATGCGGTCTACAACGTATGCAAGCCGTTTAGAACACATTTCATAGCCTATCGCTGATTAGAACTCGTATATCAACGGATACTAAACTCAATTATTTGTAATATTTATCACTTTTATGTAATCAAATTCTATTTTTCTAAAAGCTATTATCGTGTAATATACTGTTTTATTTTTTCACGGACCACGTGGAATCGCTCACTGACCACTGGCGGTCCACACACTATGGGTTGAGACCCACTGTAGTCTCGAGACCCGTGCACGGGTGGCGTGAGCACAACGGCACTCTGTGGTTATTTACGTATTTATATGGGCGTTTGATGTCGAGTCTCCGCGCGGTCGAGCGATGGGGCGTTCGCGCCTTGCCCAGGCTGCCCCATCCAAGTTCCCTGCCGTGCGAGTCTCGCATTGTCAGTTAATCAGGTTTTATTTAATTTGGAAGAAAACGTTAAGCTAAGTGGATAATTTTAACAGTTGTCAAAAGTAGATAACTTGGTCTATACCCTGAATAGAATGCTAGTTCATTATATGGCATCAGGAGGTAATTTAGTCAGCAGGACAATACGACTATTAACCTAGGCAGTAGCATGTTCTTGCACTGTGGGAGGCAACCAGAGTACCCGGCGAAATTCACGCGGACACGGTGAGAGCGTGCAAACTCCACACAGAACGGCGGTACCTGAGCCCGGAATTAAACCCGAATGCCTCTTATTCCGAGGCGGCAGCGCTACTCACTGTGGCATCATGCTGCGGCACCTTGTCACCCATACCTGAAGGAGTGATGTTGTTGGTCGCTGCTATGTAACCCAATCTGGTAATTTGAGTTTAAATATCGACCCACAGTAAACAGGGTGCGACATAAGTCGCGTTACCGAGAATAATTATGATTAGCCAAGAGTCCAAAGCGTTGGATAATCACACAGAACTGTGCCACAGTCGCACTGTGTTGTTCAGTGGTCCAAAGATGCAACATGCATATTGAACATAATGGATGAGACTTCGTAGCCAATAACTATTTTTCTCACTACGTGATTTTATTAGTCTTGGTAAAGCCACTCATGCCACACCCTGTATATTCCCATGCACGGTACACCACATCGAGTACACATCTCGCTCTGGTTATAGGTACTACTGACCGCGTGACCAAACGGTTTGAGAGGTCACTGCAACACCGCACCTCCAGCACGATCCTCATTAAATTCAAATGATGCTCCCAACTTTCAAGGCGAATGAACTTAATGAATAAGAAGAAAGCTTCGGGAAGCCATTGAGCCCCTGGTGGTGCCGCAAATAAAATGTTTTGACCTAGATAAAAGTTCAAAGGTCGTATAAGAGTTAGCATCATCACCGTGGGTCCCGAGTTGGCCGGGTCAGAGTGAGCCGCAGTGGCTCATCTAGCCATCGCTAATCTAGAGCACTGATCATCTGGAAGAATCTCGGGCTTGAAAATTATATATCATGGTGGGCACGGCCCATAGCCAATGATCGAAACCAGCCCCTGAGCGAACATCCACTGTGGAGATGGAGCAATTAGATCAGGTTATATTTTGAACAGTGAGAGAGATTTGGGAAAGCTTCCATCCATCAGTGTATAGACCACGGCTGATGACGATGTCTTAAGTGCATGAAGGATGTATGTGATGTCAGTGTGGTGTGCACCTCTTGTGAATAAAAATGGATTCTCAGTTCACTGTCTCCGTGGACATCTACACGGTAAGGCGGCCATATAACGAGTTACGTGCCGAGCTGTGTATGCTGAGTGCAGGTCTCACTGACGTTACGTGATTCAATTACTTCCTACGGGAGTTTACCGTCGTTATTGTGGTGATGTACATATCCGTCAATGCTAATGCTAAGGAAGTGCTATATCAACTGTATGAGGCCATCAGTGAACTGCAATTTCTTCACCCTGACGGACTTTTTATCATCGCGAGAGACTTCAGCACACGGATAAAATA
>JAZEWT010000016.1:9985383-10006315 GCA_036362905.1 Mordacia mordax
TGCCGCGAACCGTTGTGCCGCCGCTCTTCCCCGCGGCTACGGCGCTTACCCGCTGCACCACCGCTATCCCCTCCGCGGCTATGGCGCGAATCTCTCACTCACTCACTCACTCACACAAAGAGCACTAACCGCTGCATCATCGCTCACTCACACACACCCAGAGTGCTAACTGCTGTACCACCGCTCACTCACTCACACACAGCACGTAAACCGCTGTACCATCGCTCACTCACACAAAGCACACTAACCGCTGTACCATCGCTCTCTCACACACAGCACACTATCCGCTGTACCATCCACGGCCCGCCGAGCAACGCCAAGTCGGCGTGGTGTGGCCCGCCGAGCAGCTGCAGCTCCGACTCCACCTCCCGCCTTCGCCGTCATCATGGAACGAGCCGGGGGCCCCCAACGGGCCCCCTCCCCGGCTCCAGCGCCGACGGAGCCCTACTACACAATACATCTATACACGCCTACAAGCAGTCTGCCGCACCTTAATCTATTACACATACAGGCAGCCCGCTACACACGACTGTCAAAATCATCCGGGCAAATGTTAAATCCTTTGCCACTTTTGTCAGTAATCTCTTTAATAACTCACTTTGCTCTAGCATCGTTCCCCTACTATGACAATGTGCCGCAGTTACACTTTTGCTTAAAACAAGCTGACTTCGATTGCAACATCCCTGATAATTATTGCCCAATTTCAAATCTACCATTCATATTTAAGGTCCTTGAACGTGTAGTATCTGCACAACTCTAGATACACGTTCTCGACAATGACCTCCTCGATCCCTTCTAATCTGGGTTCAGATTCGGCCAAAGTACTGACACTGATCTTGTCAAAGAAGTTAATAACCTTCTAGTCGTTGCTGATGAAGACTTGACAAGTTTTATTGTCCTCCTGGACCTGAGCGATGCTTTCGATACCGTTCACCATGGTATGGAAAACATCACTAAAGTCCTCACTCACACGCCCATCCACGATCACATATCCGCAGTACTGATGTCTCTCCACTGGTTACTGGTTAAATATAGGTTTGAATTTAAAGTCCTCCTTCTTACTCACTGTCATGCTAGGATTATGGCTCGCTGCCGATCTGCGCTTGCTCAGGCACATTTATTGCTTTCTTGTTTGCTGAACAATTATAGTTTTGATGATTGCTTCGAAAAGCTGCTCTCTCAGGACAGCCGCGTCGATTGCTCCCTCTCCTCTCTTCGCGACGATTTGCCTCACACGTTAGAGGCATCCTCAGGCACAGTATGTGTGTGTAGTGCCTGTTGCTCCTTTATATATGTGGGTACTATGTATGTGTCGAGTCATCTTGTGTTGTGTGGGGTCTACATCTGAATCACATTAACACGAAGCACCAGCCAGCATCCAATACATGCGCTCGATCATGCCGTTGGCCTGTGAGTGGTACGCGGTGGTCTGCTCCTTTTTAATCCCCAGTTCGTGGCAGAGGACTCTGAACAACTGGGCCTTGACCTCCAAGCCCTGGTCTGTCAGAACCCACTCTTGTATACCGTGCTTGAGCACATAATGCTCTAAGAACGCCCAAGTGACGGTATCGGCAGTCTTATTGGGGATTGCCACTGCCACTGGGTAGTACATGAAATACTCCATAGCTACCAGAATCTACCAGTTTTCCCGGGGGGATGTGGGGAAGGGCCCCTGTAGATCAATACCGAACAACAGATTTGTGCGGCTAACTCGTCGTGGCTGGAGGCGGACCGCATACCATGGGCGCATTGCCCACCCCACTGGCACGCGCCGCAGCCCCGAACTTATGCTGACACATCCTGCACCAGCTTTGGCCACAGGTAGGTCTGGCGCAAGGTTTCCTGGGTGCGTCGTTCCCCATCGTGACCACTGAGGGGGTGTCATGGGTCGGGCTCTCAAGTCCCTGTGAGCTCCTGCACCACCCCATCGCACAAACCCAATCGGTCTATTGCCTCTGCCAGAGCCTCTCAATAGCCAGAGCGCGGTGGGCCAGGGTGTCGCCCACTGCAGCCTGATCAGGATAGTGGCATTGGGCCTAGTGCAGCTGCTCTGGGGTGAGCCCAGGAACGGCACACCCAACGTCGGCCTCTCCTAGTTCGATGATGGCCAGGTGCGTGGACGCCCCCATTTGGGCTGCAGCCCATCCCCCAGTGCTCTGCCCCACCGCTACGCAGACAGCATCAGCCGGTATTCTCCCCTGGTCCTCAGGCTTCTTCGGGAGCCTACAACACCCACCATAGAAGCACGAACACACCTGTTCAAGGGGGAAATGGGGGTCACCGCAACAGCATGTCTGTGTTGGGATGTGTGCAGCCTGCAAGTTGTATTCCTGCAGCTGAGCCAACAGCCAGCGTGCCATCTGCCCCCTCCGTCCCTTAAAGTTCAGCAAGAACTGCAAGGCATAGAGGTCAGTGCGCACTCGATATCCACGAGCATACAAGTATGGCCTAAATTGGCGGCACGCGAACACAATGGCATACAACTCCTGGTGGGTGATTCAGTACTTCAGCTTGGTCCCACTCAGGGTCCGGCTGGCGTATGCAATCACCCGTTCCATCCCACCTTGCTCTTGAGACAGCACCGCACCCAGCCCGCATTGGCACACGTCTGTCTTCAAGATAAATTCCTGCGAAAAATCGGGGAAGGCTAGGATGGGGGTGTGAGTGAGATGATATTTGAGGGCTTCAAATGCCATGGCAGACTGCTGCATCCACCAAAAGGGATATTTCGGAGAGGTTCGTTGGGACAGCGGCCTTGCAATCTCACTGAATCCTGGCACGAATTGACGATAGCATGTGGCCAGTCCCACGAATGAGCGCATCTCAGTGACATTCTGTAGTGCCATGCCACCACTACCCGCACTGTTGGGGTCGGTTTGTACCCCCTGCATGGGCTTGGGCCTAGTCTCTGGCGACAGTGCAAATACCGACCTTTTATGGTGTTGTGCGTGTAGAGTGTGCACGGCCGCCACAACGGTCCATTGCTGCAAGTACATAGGCCCGTCGTGGGGGTTTACTACTCCCAGCACCAGACGGCCCTGACTGGCATTAACGACAGTGGCCAACCTCACCAACTCGTGGCATCTGGCAAGCTCAGGGTGGGGAGTGACCACATACGTCTACGGCAGCGCGCATGTCCACCTTAGAGTGCGCTCTAGTGTCAGTGGGAAGAGGGCCTCAGACATCAGCGGGACATCCACATCTCGCTCCAGCCAGCCGGGCTCCGCATCGAGGTGGGTAAGGGCCGCATCCCCTCAAATGGGATCGTCACCCCCGACCCTGCGCACCACAAGTCGATGCAAACCTCGAGCTCCAGTGCCTCCAGCAGGTCCTACCTACAATATACACATGACACAATGATGGGGCAACATAGAATTCCTGACGGCATTCCCTTTCCCTCACGTGCACATTCAGCACTACGCATCCCAGAAGGCACTGGCCACCCCCATCTGCCATTTGGAGCACCGGGTCTGGTGCAAAGAGGTGGTGCAGAGGGATGCCAACTTGTCGACAGTAGGTGCCACTCACGACAGAGGCGACCGCGCCCGTGTCAAGCAAGATACTCGTCGGTCGCCCCCCCCCACAAACCCTTTCACCACCGCAGCCGCCCCTGCCATGCCCGCCACCATTGACTCCAGGCCAAACTTGCATGCCTGGTACCCGGTGTTGCTGGTGGCACCGCCTCCTGTAGGGACACTCGTTCACACTCATCATCATCAATTCGTGCTAGGACTAGCTCAATCGCACCCCTGGTGTGATTGAGCTTTAATCGTGAAAACGCTAGTTCATTGTTGTTGAGTAGCTGACATCTTGGTGTACACAACAACGGACGGGCAACCCAACTCATAGACGCCTTAATAAAAGTCTCTGTTGATTATTTCCAAAAACTATCAGTCTTCAGGTGAAGGAGCTGGTTTGTGACCTTCTTTCATTTTATTAAACACTGTGTGCCCCAAGCCCTGTGTGAGGGTTTTGGTGCCGCAGGCAGCCGGCCTCCAGCGCATGGAACCGACCTCATCGCCGACATCACTATAGAATGCATCTACTCACTACCAATAGTAATAGTAATTGCATTTCTAGAGTACTGTTAACCCGGGGGTCACAAAGCGCTGCAACAACAACAACATATGAACGGCAAATCAACAGCAATAACATTTGCAGAACACAGCCCACACTATGATCGCTCAAGAGCACTCTGCGAGTGCACGGTATAGTTAATCACTCTCCATGGCTTCACCTATGCACCTTCAGTCGAAGATCAACTTTCTAGTGGTTTTTTTTTATAGAAGATGTGGGAAATGGATTTCATGGATGCCATGGTGATGTTAGGTTCTGCGTCCATGTGGTGGGGGGAGTAGGACCGGTTCGCGACCACACATCCACTGATAGGGGGGATATTAGACAGCATAAAGGTGCATGGCGCACTGAAAGTGAGCATATGAACGGGAAA
Organism: Mordacia mordax; assembly: GCA_036362905.1. Classification (NCBI taxonomy): domain Eukaryota; kingdom Metazoa; phylum Chordata; class Hyperoartia; order Petromyzontiformes; family Petromyzontidae; genus Mordacia; species Mordacia mordax. The sequence continues at coordinate 9,989,834 of JAZEWT010000016.1, forward strand.
GTTGGAGAAGATGTGGGAAGAGCGTTAAGGAGATTCAGCAGACAAGAGAATGGATTGTTGCCATGTTAAGAGCGAGGAATGGGGATCAGTAGCGTGCGAGTCCGAGGTTCGGGACCAGTAAATGATGAATACGAATCGGGTCACAGGAGGATTGTGTGGTATCGTGCACTGTGTGGGTGTGCGTGGAAGTGGTGCTACATATAATTGAGCAAGTGGACTTAAACCTTGATGGGAACTGTATGTGCGCGAGCGAGATGGGCGAATAGTGCAATGGTGCTCGGGAAATGTAATCTGTGATCGTGTGATCTGCACGTGCTCGGCAGGGTGCCCCGGACCCGAGCAAGTAGAGCCTGGGGTGCAGCGGGACAACGAGGCGTCTCTGTGCTACAGTATATTTGTGGGCTTAGATCGCAAAACTTTACTTTCTTCTGTCAAAAACACTCTTTTACAATGAAGTCATGAACATATTGTTTTATGAATGGCGTGCGTTTGAAAGTGTCGTAACTGTCTGGTTTGTGTGCTCTATAGAGGCTAACATTGCTACGATGACTTATCCCTTGGTTGACCCTTTGAGCACAGGGGCATTGTGCATTCTGTTGTGTTTGCTCTTGTACCTCTTTCAATGCCTCTGCCCAGCAGAAACAAGATTTGCGCGTATTTATCCATTGATGGAATAAACTGAGCTATGGACTTCAAGTGTGATAATTCCATGCAGCGTCAAATGCGTAGGGATCTCATTCCTAAGCGTCTGTACGACATTTCTGTTAATGTAGGGAGAGCGATCTTTGTGATACCTCCTATGATCTGTATTATATACCCACTTGCTCTCCTCTCCACCATCCATATCAACCTATAAGCATGTTTCAAGCGAATATGTATGAAAGTCCCCATATGTTTAGAAGTTCGAAGAACTCTGGTCTTGCTAATGACTTTATAGCTGACTCATCAAACACAGTAAACATCCTCACTACTTTCTCTGGATGTCCATCTTCCACTGCAGCTTTCTCAACAAATCTCAGTGCACTTGGCTATGAGTAGATTGCACTACTGGGACAGTCTCAACTTCGTCCCCACCATCCTGCTGCATAGTCAACAGTCTTAAAGTGGTCAGTTTTAGTGTAGCTTGGGTGCAAAGTGTTTGTATTTGTTACTGCTACATTTTTCGCACTTGATGTTCACTTTACAGCCTCTCGCTAAGTGGTTTGTAGTGGCGCAGCATTGAAAGCACACTCTGAATTCTTTCAGCAAACGCTTCGCTTCTTCTAACTTATTCCTTCAAAACTCGTAGCATTTTTTAAGAGAATTGGATTTTTCATGCAGTAAATATTGTTTGAGTGGATCCTCTATATCCTTACCTCTGTTGGATGTGTAGATAGGAGATGCAGCCATTGCAAAAGTAACTTCAGTCTGGTGTACAACGATTGATGACTGTCGAACCCCATCTGTTTGAATTTGTTTTGGATGGTGTGGAGTCCCAGCCAGGAGTCCTTGACGTGCCAAACAAGCGAAGCTTGGATGATATCTTTACTTAGCCAGATTGCGGATGAACGTGACTTAGTACTCCATGTTGTATCTTGAACCTTGTTTGTCTACTTTTCTTTGATATTATGACAATTTGTCTACAATGGGCTTCACTCCATTGCAGGTATTCATTATACAAATCTTGAGAAATAGGGATCAGCATGAGCTAATCCAAACTCCATATGATCCCTGAGCTCTCACAGCTTTTGATTAGCTCCACTTGAGATTATTCGAAAGTTTTGGGTTCTATGAAGAGTCCCTTCTCTATGACCATTTGCCTACCATAGCATTCCCCATACCGTGCATAAACATGCAGCAGGCTCATCGACATTTGCTGCTTGAATCCTTTTTGTGTACTACACAGACTCATTCGCTAACTATTTAATCAAGAGGTGAAGTTCTTCACTTGGGGAGACGCCTGCTCGCCTGACTGATTTCTCCAGGCTCAATATTTTGCAGAGCGATCCTCAATCCTCACAAGTCCGATGCTAATGAGTTCACAGTGCGTCAGGTACCTGGCAAGGTCTATTCTGTCTGATGCTTCGAGACCTTACTGTGGTACTGTGAAACGTTCACGTGAAACGTGAACTTTTCACGGTTGTCAGTCGGCAGTTGGATATTGACCTCACTCCAAACAACTTGTTCCGACATGACTGATGCGGTGGCACGTGCGTCTGCAAGTTGGTGAATCCTTAAGACTCCAAGGTGACCGTTAATGAGGTACAATAACGACAGTCTGTGTCTCGCAGGTGTTCAAACGCAGTATTTTGCTTCTTCGATCATCTCCTCGACACTCTCATTTCACAGTTGAAAGAACTACTGTGAGTACATATCTTCATGACACTATGCTCTGACCAGATCTGGTGCAAGAGAGAAATTAGTTCAATAGGTCGCAGTTGGTACCTGAGTCTGCTCTCCTTAATCTTGTATATGGCCTTTAGAATTGCAGAACTTATTGGCTGCAGCTCCTTGGACTGCTTCGACATCTGCTTTGACCCTCTGCCAGGCTCTTTCATGCTTGGTCTTGCATTCTTGTGTCTGACCTTCATAGCTCCGAAGGCCTTTTGTTGGGACGGACATCCCGCTGATGTCTTGACCTTGATGGCTCCTCTCTAGATGATCCAAGAACTACACAATCAATCCAAAGTTACTGGCGAACACGTTTCTCTTACAAATTGTCTCTTTCCATTGTGTAATGATGTGAATGCTAGTTCATCGAGTGCTGCTGGGAAGGTGTCCACGTGGCACTCGCTGGTTTCTGGCTGTCACTGATTTTCAGGGAGGACAACTTTCGACTCCAGAGAGGACGTCTCAGTCACAGATAATAATTAATAATAATTGCACTTCGAGAGCACTTTTCAACCGAGGGTCACAAAGCGTTGTACAGAGCTGCGGAGAGAACCGAATTTCAGCCATCATCCCTGCATGACAACAGTGAGCCACATTAACAGTCCTAGTCAGAGGACTTGAAAGCCTTACGGAACAAGTGAGTCTTGAGAGAAGGTTTTTATAGATGCCCACGGACTCAGCTGACTGAATCGCCAATGGAAAGGCATTCTAGAGTCTAGGAGCAGAGCACGAGAAGGCTCTTTCACCCATCGAATGGAGGTGCGATCTGGGCACATGCAGTAAGCCCGTATTGGAAGATTGAAGTTGTGTTGAGGAGGGTGCCGAAGGTAGGTCACGGATATATATGTCTGAGCGGGTTAGTGAGAGTGTTGTAGGTGAGAAGGAGGGTCTTGAATTAAATTATATATTTAATCGGTAAGCAGTGGAGACACCTCAGTACTGGGGATTTGTGATTGTGAATGGGTGTGTGAATGAGCACTCGAGCAGCCACATTCTGCACACGTTAGAGGCGATTGATAAGGTAGGGAGGGGTGCAGGGAGAAGCGTAATTGCAGTAATCGATTCGTGTCACCCTCCGATGCTTCTCAGCATCAGAGGGTGACAGGATGTTGTGCAGTCTGAGATGGAATTAGGCGAGTGAGCGAGTGAGGACTCTAGCAGCCGCTTTTGATCAGGTAGGCAGGCGTGCCGGAGAGCAGTCCATTATTAGCTTCTTAGCATCAGAGGGTGACAGGACATTGCACAGTCTGGCTATATTTCTGATATAAAAAGAGGCTGCCTTCGTCAACTGGTTAATGTGTGTCTCGAAGCTATGAGGAATCAAAAGTCACTCCTAGACTCCGGACTGCCTTAGCAACGTCAATGTTTTGGTCTCAAAGCATCAAAACTTCTGTTTAGTCACCATTCAGTTTTAGGAAATTTGCATTGAGACTGCCAAAAGGCAGTCAGCTCAGAACAACGTGGTATCAATGCTTTATAGCTTAGGTGGAGCCGTTAACGCTATGGGTACTTTTTGCCAGTATACATATATAAGATTACAGCAGGTTTTACCGTATCTGGCGTTGAAGGACAATGCATAGGTTATCAAAGCTACCTGTTTGCATACTTTGCCACTAGTATGTGTGGCTTTTGCAAACTGGACACATTGTAAAATGTGTCTATTTTGGTGTTTGGGATCTTAACACCTGCATAATCGCCAGATACGGTAAAACCTTTTGTAATCTTATAGGTTGTATGTAGATGATGAAGACCCGTGGGCCGAAAACTGAACCCTGTTTTGTCCTTCGAGACTTACAAAATTGCTTCCGGTCAGAGAGGTAGGAGCTCTGCCAGTACATGGCACTGCCAGAGACCCCTATACCCTCCAATCGCTCAAGTAAGATCAGGTGGTCAACGGTATTAAAGGCAGCAGTCAGGTCCAGGAAAACAAGAATACTTGACAAGCCTTCATCAGTCGCGACGAGTAGATCATCTAGTACTTTTACCCAAGCAGTTTCAGTACTATGGCCGAATTGAACCTAGATTGGAAGGAATTGGGGAGGTTATTATTGAGAACGTGTTTCTGGAGTTGCATGGCTTCTGCACTTTCAGGGACTTCAGAGATAAATGGTAGATTTGAGATAGGGTGATAATTATCAGGGATGTTGCAATCGAAGGTCAGGTTTTTTTTTTTAAGCAGAGGGGTAACTGCGGCACATTTGAATAGTGGGGGAATGATGCCAGAGCAAAGTGAGTTATGAAAGTGGCAAGGGCTTTGAAAGTCAAGTGCCTTCCAGTAGCGGTTGAGCTGTTCTTTAAAGATTTGAGCATGAACGGTGAGGCCAGATTTTCTCCAAGTATAATTGGCCCTGCGTGCATTCGCCTTGACATCCTGGAGTTCAGATGTATACCAGGGGGATGGTTTTCCACCTGACATAGCATGATTTTAGTGGGGCCAAATAATTCCGTATGCTTGATAGCAGGCTGTTGTAAGTTTCTACTGTCGCATCAGCGGTTGAATGAACTAATGCAGAGCATGATGATATGTTGATAGCTGCGATGAATATGTTTGGATTGAGGGCATTAAGGTTTCCAAATTGGATTTGGTGCTTGGTGATGGAAATGGGAGGTGGTACTTAAAGATCAAACCACAAAGTAGAGTGATCAGACAGACAAGGATCAGTGATGGATTACTGATATGCCCGATGAGAAACGTCGAGAGTATGTTCCCGCATTTGTGAATGGCAAATGTTACGTGTTCAATGAACTCAAGTGAGTTCAGAGTGGCCTTGTGATCCCCTGCAAGAAGGCTCTTTAGAGAATCCACAGAAAGCAGCTCATCTGGTTCATTGGCAAAAGAAGTGGAGGCGCCACGTGTACAGCAGCACCAACTTCACAGATTGAGCCGACAGCCAATCTAGAGAAATTTGCTTGAATGAATGTAAGGCCAGTGATGAAATCGCTCGGATGTCGGCAGTAATATGGTGGATAACTGCAAAGCCACCACTGCGGCCATGAGAACCCTGATGCCCAGGTCTCTTTGAAGCAAAGTGGGTTTAAGTTGCAGGCTATGTGCCTGCTGGAAGAGGGGAACTGAGCAGCAGTATTTTTCTCAAGCAACGTTGAGCTGCAAAAAGTCTAATTTGTTGTTTCCTCATAAGATGATCGTCAGACATTGAGCCGTGAACACCTACAGCGATATTATCTATCAATTGGCAACTAGTACTCTATTGCATAAACATAACCCATGTTCCTAGTTGCACATTACATTTTGAGAAATGGCCTTTGTAGCGGCTGCCCCTCGCTTTTGGAACCATACTACCACGATTTTGAGGCTACTGTCTCAATAAACGTTGAGCTACTCTAATTGTTAATCATAATCAAAGTTTCGGCCCAGCTGTAATTGCAAAAAAAATATTTGTGTTCTTGAAAGGTTGCATATATGATGTTTTCTTTTATTAAGCAAAAAGTACCTTCAAGTTTATCCTATGCCACAATTAGTAACACTTACTGTTCTTTATCTATTAATAATTTATTTGAATCATTGGTCATTTTAAGCTGCGAATTTTGAGTGTTCGTGTTTATTTTATGGTGTATGATTAGTTATATTTTTGTTAAAATTGGTACTGTGATATTATAAATTGTTGCGTTGGTCAGTTCGAACGTTTTGTTGCTGTGCAAATCCCGCATCTGGAGATTGCAAGATTATTGAGTACTTTCTACTGTAATAATAAAAACAAACATATATCTATAAACATCTATAATCACAAAAATACATGTACACACTGCGCTTGGTACTCGTTTTAGGCCAAGGCGACGTATAGGAAGCTCAAGAAAGGTTCATGTATTTTTGCTCGCCAGGCCCAGCGCAGTGCGCCAACCACTGCGCCTTCGCTTCCAATGGTGATTAGGGGCAGAGAGGTGTCGTGAGAGGCGTGAAGAGCGACACCCGCTCCCCGTTACCCCGCCCCGTCCCCCCTTTTCCCCCAAACCCCTCCACACGACCTAGTCTTTTCTATTGATGAAGCTGATCGATCCGCAAGCCTCATTAGAATGCGCGCCGCAATTCCTCCCACCTCCAGCCGCACCCTCCCCCGTTCATTCATCCACGCAGGGGGCACGCTATGAGGGGGGGCGGGGGTTCGTTATGTTGGGTTGGGGGGCAGAGAGGTGGGATTGTGGGGGTGCTCCGCAGATTTAAGGAGCGATTGTGCGGGGGATGGGGGGGTGACTGTGAGTTATCTCCGTTTCGCTATAACGGGAGGGCGCGCCCCCGTAGCGAGAAGGAGCTCCGTCTCTAGCTGAAACGCGCTGCCTATTGATCTGCAACGCGCAAGTGAGTGTGTGCGAGTGTGCGTGGACCGATGGCTCAGTGGTTAGCACGATGGGCTACAAACCTGTCTACCCGAGTTCAATACGGGTTCACGACCAAACTGGTGACGACATACTGAATTGGTCCTGGACCAATAGTTCCACAGTGCAGTGCGTAAACATTGCGACTCGTGAGTTAAAGGCGGTTGGGCTTGTTACTGGTCACTCACTCATTCGTATGCCGTGTCGACTTCCAATAGCTGCTGTACCCTTCAGTCGGTTAAGGCTAGACGAGGATTCTTTGTATTTAATGTGTGCGAGTGTATTTGTAAGTGATTGTACGAGTGTGCATGTGCTTGCTTTCGAATGATCTGGACAGGGTCCGGCAGGTGGGCTCCTCCGGCTGGCGAGACTGCGGTGGCTGGGTCATGTAGTTTGCATGTTCAGACACCGCAAGCCCAAGAATCTTCAAGTTCACCGGAGAGAAGGGGCTAAACGGGCGCGGTACGGGCTGGAGAAGAGATGGACTAATGTGGCACAAGAAAACCCGGAATTGAGTGGACTTGCTGAAAACTGGCATCAGCGTTGTCAAGATCGACCTCTGTGGAGGAGAATCGTGAAGGACGCTATGGCAGTTGGAGGTAGTTGCCCGCAACGCTCACAACAAAGAGCGGAGCGCTGGGCGTCTGAAAACACAGCAAGTTGGCAGAGTAGGGAGCGAGGGTGTTGCATCTGTCAGTTATCTCAATGGCACCTGGGTCTCTTCACCTCTTAGCGGCGAGCCTTCGACACTTCACCTGGCTCAGCAGTAAACATGGTCTGGTTGCTGCGCCGTGGTGGTGTCACGTCACTGAGTGGCGAATGGCAGTTGCGCGAATTGTGAGGAGCGGAGATGCAGTATTTCGGGCACCCCGCTGAGAACCCAATGACTCGAATTCGATCCCCGCTCACGACCATCAACAGTGACTGAACATCTGCTCCGAGCCTACCTTAGTTCCACTGCGCCTCACATTAGTACTTGGTGCGATATCTCATCTCATCTCATTGTCGGAAACCGCTTAGTCCTTGTAGAGTGTCGCGGCGAGCCGGAGCCTATCCCAGCAGACACGGGGCGCGAGGCAGGGATATATCCACAATGGGATGCCAGTCCATCACCGAGCACTGCGGGTAATTTAGTCTGCAAGCCAATTAACCTACGCAGTAGCATGTTTTGGACTGTGGGAGGAAAGCCTCACACGTTGGAGGCATCCTCAGCCTCCAACGTGTGAGGCGAAACGTCGCGAGGAGAGGAGAGAGAGCCATCGACGCGGCTGTCCCGAGAGAGCAGCTTTTCGAAGCAATCATCATGCATCGAGCCGTGAAAACCTACATCATTACAAACTCATCTCATCTCTCATCTCATTATCTCATCTCATTATCTGAAACCGCTTAATCCTATATAGGGTCACGGTGAAGCCGGAGCCTATCCCGGAAACACAGGGCGTAAGGCAGGAATACACCCGACGACGGGACGCCGGTCCATCGCCGGGCATTGCGGGACAATTTTAGTCTGCGAGCCAATCAACCTATCCAGGAGCATGCTTTTGGACTGTGGGAGGAAACCGGAGTACCCGGCGAAAACCCACGCGGACACGGGGAGAGCATGCAAACTCCACACAGAAAGGCACCGGAGCCGAGACTCGAACCCGGGACCTTCTTGCTGTGAGGCGTCAGCGCTAACCACTGGGCCACCGCGCCGCCCAAACTCGTTATAGTTAAATTTCCGCAGGAGCTGTCGTCGGCTGGGCTTTGGAAATATACTAACACAGAATGATAACGATGCCGTTGGTATCAGGTTCACGCGACCCGTGCAGCCGCTAGTGGCCGCTACACGCGGGTATTCCATGACTCGAGAAGGTGCTGGGAAACCAACGCGGATATGAATCCGCCAGCGGTTAATTAAGCAGAGCACGTGACGCTAATGTGACGTGCGGGAGCGGTTAAATGAGGGGAGGAGGAGCGTGGCTCGAGGGGGGAGCGTGCTGAGGGGATGGGGGAGGGAGTCAGTGACCGCACGCTCCGTGTGCCCCCTGATCTCTGACCCCTCTCACCTCTTCCTCCCGCTGCTGCTGCCCACTGATCTCGGGACAAAGGGTAGCGCCTCCCGCTTAACGTCGTCTCACCCCTCCCCTTAATTCCCTCTCACCGCCTCTAGCAGATTCATCCCGCGCTGTGCGAGCACACACCGCAACAGCTGCCGCCGTGCGCTACTGTAATGTCACCACGGAGCTTGTGCCAGGCCATGTGCACCTTGATGTTGTCACGTGAAGTGGCATAGACTTGATAATAAGTCACATAATAGACCTAGGTCCCATTGGCTGACTAAGGTGGCTGGCGGAGGCACGGCCTGTGTTCGATATTGTGCAATTTCAATCAGTGTTTTTTTTCCGCCCGGCACTCTAATCGTTGTGGTGAGCGTTGCTTTGTTCTCTGCTGTCGCTGGAGGGCGACTGCATCGAATACCCAGTAGCGTCCTTCACGATCTCCTGCCAGAGGCAGATTTTGGCACCACCAGTCAAATAAACTCAGCTGCACATTCTTTGCAGCACATCCGTTCATCTCTTCTCTAGCCTGGTCCACTCAGTCATCCACTCACCCATCAGTCGATCTTTTTTCGAGCCCGTCCCACGCCGGTTTAGCTCCATTCATCTGGCCAAACAGATTGGTATGCGAGCGACCCCGTGACAGCCGACGCAGCCTCGCCTGACGGAGAAGTCTACCAATGAGACCGTATCCAGATCTGTCACGAAACTGTAAGCTCCTCACAAAATGTATTAGACCCAAGATGGATCCTGGGGAGGGGCAGACTAAATGTTTAAATAAACGCGGATGTTCTTCCGAAAAGTCTTGCACACCGATGTGTGCTCACGTGTTCTCACACACTGGAACACACGCCACTTTACAGATATTCATACTTAGGTGTGAACACGTATACACATTAACACGAACGTAGAATACCGCGAAACCAACTGACACCCTCCCTAATTCTCCCCGAGTTCCCCCAGCCCCCCTGCCACTCCGCCCTCCTCCATCGATGTTTCCATCGATCACAATTCCGAATATATCGCGTGTTGGTGAGCAGCACCAGCGATACACAACACACACCACTAACACCGATACACAACACACACCACCAACAATACACAACACACATAACCAACACCAATACATAACACTCACCACCAACACCCATACCTAACAAACACCACCAATATTGAAACATAAAACACTCCCCACCAACACCGAACCGCAACACATACTACTAACACTGATGCACAACAAACATCACAAACACCTGTGGCACCACGACTTGGACCGCGGACTTGTGACAGCTCGGCGATAACACTACGGCGAGGATCAGCATTCACTCCTTGATCGATGAGCCAGCGAGCAGACTTCTTGCCTTTTGATTTTTTATTGAACACAGCGACGACACGGGCCCGGGGAATGACGAACACGAGCTGCAGACTACATCCTGGCTCCCTGATGACTGACTGACGACTCAACTCCCTCCCCGATCGAATCCCTTCCTTATATTCTAATCCCCACCAATCACCGCCGTCCTCCCCGTATCCCCTTATGGCGCCTCTCTCAGCACCAATCACCGCCGTCCCCTCCGTCTCCCCTTTCGGCGCCTCTCTCACCACCAATCACCGCCGTCCTCCCCGTATCCCTTTACGGCGCCTCTCTCAGCACCAATCACCATCGTCCTCCCCCGCCTCTCGCGCGCTCCCCCCCAGATGACTTCATGCAAATACCGGCGAGACAATGGGTTAATCAACAGGAGATTACGTGAGTCAACAATCCGAGTTCGATGAATCACGGGTCTCGCAATCGCACTGTCCGCTCGTAAAACTCTAACTCCACACACCGATAAGCAACACTAACCACTTACACCGATACACAACACTCACAACCATCTCTGATACAGAACACACACCACCAACAATGATGCACAACACTTACCACTAACACCAATAAACAACATTCAACATCATCACCGACACAGCACATACCACCAACACCGATAGACAACACTCATCACTAACACAGATAGACAACACAGAACATTCACTACAAACACCAATACACAACAATCACCACCAATACTGATACACAACACACACCACGAATGCTGATACACAACACTAACTATCAATACCGATACATAACAAACACCACGAATACGGATACACAATATACACTACCATCACCGACACAACACACACCACTAATAGCAACACACAACACTCATCATTAACACAGATATACAACACAGAACATTCACCACAAACACCAATACACAACAATCACCACCAAAACTGATACACAACATACACCACCAATGCTAATATACAACACTCACCACCTACACCAGCACACAACAATCACCATGAATACCTATACACAACATACACCATTATCACCGATACACAAAACACACCACTAACACGAATACACAACACACACCACCAATGCTGATACACAACACTTACTATCAATACCGATACATAACAAACACCACGAATACGGATACACAACATACACCACCATCACCATCACCGACACAACACACACCACCAACAGCAAGACACAACAGTCATCATTAACACAGATACAGAGCACAACATTCACCACAAACAACTATACACAACAATCACTACCAATACTGATACACAACATACACCACCAATGCTGATATACAACACTCACCACCTACACCAATACACAACAATCACCACGAATACCTATACACAACATACACCATTAACACCGATACACAAAACACACCACTAACACGAATACACAACACACACCCCCAATGCTGATACACAACACATCATCCACCAATACCGATACACAACATACACCATTAACACCGATACACAACACACACCACCAACAAAAATATGGAACAATCACCACAAACACCGATAAAAAACATACATCACCAACACAGACACACAACACAAACTACAATACACTAAACAAACCACGATAACTGATACACTACACAAACCACAATCACGTAAGGGTTGTATGGCGGTCCTTTCAGCCTTGATTGGGACACCTGCCTAATAGTTTACTTACCCGTGCAGAGGTGCATAATAATCCACTTACCTGTGCACGGGCACAAAATCGGGGCAATTACGGGTCCTATATATATACCGGCCTACGCCATAGGAGCGGGGCCGGAACTTCCCCTTCACTCCGCGCTATCGCATGCCCGTGTATTGCACCCGTTGGTAGTATCTCCACACTCTTAATAAAGAGAGCTGTTTGTACCATAGTTGCTGCTCGCCTCCGCCTTTCGTAACCGTACAACAGGATCCACTTATTCGTCGCACTGCCGACCCTTACAAATCACTGATACAAAACACATACCACCAACACCGACACACAACACACACCACCAACACCGATACACAACATACACCACCAACACCAACACACACACTCACCAGCTATACCAATGCACACTTGCCACCAATACACAACATACACCACCAACAGAGATACGCAAACCACAAACACCAATACACTACACAAACCGATACACAATGCACACCACCAGCACGAATGCACAACACACACCACCAACAACGATACACAACACACACCCCAAACACCAATACAATACACAAACCACGAACAACTACAGAGAACACACTACTAACACCAATACACAAGTTACCACCAACACCGATACACAACTCTCACCACCAACATGAATACACAACACACACCACCTAAACCGATACACAACACACAGCTCCAATACCGATAAACAACATTCACCACCAACAGACACACAACACAAACTGAATACACTACACAAACCACGATCACCGATACACAACATACACCACCAACACGGACACACAACAATCACCAGCTACAACAATACATGACACTCGCCACCAACACCAATACACAACAATACACCACCAACACCAATACACAACATATAGCTCCAATACCGATATATAACATACACCACCAACACCAATACACAACCCACACCACAAACACCAATGCATAACAAACACCAGCAACACAAGTACAGAGCACTCACCACCTACACTTATACGCAACATTCACCACCAATGCTGCTAAAAAAACTCACCAACCAACAACAATACCCAACAATCACCACGAATACCTATTAACAACATACACCATTGACACCGATACACAACACACACCAGCAACATCGATACACAACACTCACCATCTACACAAAAAAAAATCACCACCAATACTGATACGCAACATACACCACCAATGCTGATAGACAACACTCACCACTTACACCAATATACAACAATCAAAACGAATACGGATACACAACACTTACCACTAACACCACCGATACACAACATATACCACCAACACAGACACACAACACAAACTGCAATACACTACACAAACCACGATCACCGATACAGAACTCATACCACCAACACCGATACACAACACACACCACCAACTCCGATACACAACATACACCACCAACACCGACAGACAACACTCACCAGCTGCACCAACACACGACACTTGCAACCAACACCAATACACAACAAACACCACCCACACAGATACACAATACAAACCACAAACACCTATACACTACACAAACCATGATTACCGATTACACAACACACACCAATAACACGAATACACAGCACACACCACCAATGCTGATACACAACTCTCACCACCAACAATGATGCACAACACTTACCACTAACACCATTAAACAACTTTCACCACTATTACTGACAAAACACACACCACCAACACCAATTACACAACACACACCACCAACACCGATACACAGCACTTACCGCTAACACCACCGATACACAACATACACCACCAACACCGATACACAACATTCACCAGCTACACCACCGATACACAACATACACATCCTACACTAAACAAACCAAGATCACTGATACAATACACACACCACGATCACTGATACAGAACACATACCACCAACTCCGATACAGAACACTTACCACCCTCACCGAAACACAACACTCACCACCAACGCGAACATTCTACACTAAACAAACCACGATCACTGATACACTACACAAACCACGATCACCGAAGCAGAACTCATACCACCAACACCGAAGGGAGGAGCTGTGCCCGGGGCTGTGCCGAGCGGCTGTGTGCCGCGTAGCGAGTTTGTAGGAGGGAGCAAGATGAGAAGGGGTCGCGAAGCAGTTGGGACGGCTGAAACGAGACCTCGTCGCGACGCGCAAGTCTGCTCGTCGCGACGCGCACGTCTGCAGCAGTAAAAGACTTCAACTCATCACCACTGTCCGGTATTTGTGTATCAAAGCGGTTGTATGGGTGAACGTGGTGTGAGCGCGGCGGCGAGAGAGAGCGGAGTGTGGTGTGCGAGAGTTGAGAGTCCAGCCGCGCGCTTGCTGGAGGCCGGTGTGCGGGCGCACGTGGGGTGTGCGAGAGTTGAGAGTCCGGCTGCGCGCTTGCTGGAGGCCGGTGTGCGCGCGCACGTGGGGTGTGCGAGAGTTGAGAGTCCGGCTGCGCACTTGCTGGAGGCCAGTGTGCGCGCGCACGTGGGGTGTGCGAGAGTTGAGAGTCCGGCCGCGTGCTTGCTGGAGGCCGGTGTGCGCGCGTACGTGGCGTGCGATTGGAAGGTCGTGTGTGTGTGCGCGCATGTGGCGTGTTCGGATCGTGGTACCGCGTGTCATTCAGGGACCTTCGTAGATTGGTGTAAGGAGTTGGGGATCGTGGAGCTCGACAGTAGATATTTACGGAGGAGGGGACCTTAGGAAATTTAGGGGACCTCCACAAATCTATGCCTCTGCGTGTGTCTATGTCTCTGTGTGACTGGCTGTGTGAGTCTATGGTTCTCTGCGTGAGTCTACGTGTGTTGAACCCTGGGGGTTTGTGTTCAGGTGGGAGCCCCAGGCGCCCCCCCCTCAGTGGACCCCCATTCACGCGGTGCTCGGAGAGCCCCCCCCTCCGGCCCCACCCCAGGGCGGGGGGGGGGCGTGCTGTGTTTGTTTTTATTGCAGACCACCAGCAAGGCTGAGCCACGTGGCATCTGTGTTTTACGGCCGGGGGTCAAAGCGGAGGTCAAATAGGGGGTCGTGGTGAGGGGAAAGCGCCCTTAACCTCGTGTCGGGAGATTTCCCTGGGGGTCAACGGGTCAGGGGTGGTATGGAGGGGTTCGTGAGGCACGCTCCCTGCCCTCCCCGCTCTCGTGTCCTTTTCTCCACGCGGCATGGCGGTCAGTAGCGTCGCTGACTCCCAGCAAGAAGCGCCCAGGCTCGATTCCCAATTCGGGTAGCTTTCTCTGTGGAGTTTGCATCTTCAGGCCGTGTCCGCGTGGGTTTTCGCTGAGTGCTCCAGTTTCCTCCCACAATCCAAAGACACACAACCTGGGTTAATTATTCTGACTAAATTACCCCTTGTGCCCTGAGATGTTGTAAATTGCTAACCCCTCCTAGCTTTCTCATTGTTTATAAAAAAGAGCTACGTAGTTCAACCGTTTCTGCCAGCTGAAATACAAACTGACTGATGCTGTTCTCAACACTCGCGCCACTCCACTCTAGAACTCTTTCCCATCCTGCCCCCCTCCTCCCCGCGGTACTCTAGAGAGGCACGTGTTACACATCTATTCGTTGACCACAGGGTGTCTATGCAGGCATAACATCCACACCTCACAGAGAGAAGGTCCTGCCTGGGCACCTTTCTATGTCGCGTTTGTGTATGCTCCCCTGTTCTGCGTTGGTTTTCTCTGGGTTCTCCGGTTTCCTCCCACAAAAAAAGTATTTATGAATGAAATAATTAAGTACTTCATTTATTACTTTATTTATTGATTGAGTATTGTTAATTGGTCTAAACGTCATAATATAAAGGATGCCGTGCTCGGCAGGATTACTCTGGTTCACCGTGTGGCTGATGACCTCTGTCTATTGTTTCCTTGCGCCTGAGTCGTTTCGTCAAATGAAAACCTTCGAAATGGAAAAAAATTATGCTGCGCGTTATACATTTTTCTTGTAAAATATAATCTTATATTCCTACTAATTGTCCGCATGGCTACACGTCTGTGAAAAGCCCTCCACCACCTGACAGACGAACGATTCACCAAACATCTTCGGGACAATGGCAGGAAATCAGAATCAAATCTTCCGAGTCGGAAATATGAACAACGCTGTTTGCTGCTGGACGCGTACCGTGGTCACCCGCGCGGGTCGGCCGCGTGCCACCGCGAGGTCAATGCATTTTAATCAAAGGATCGACCGCTCCCCCCACCCCCCACTCCACCACCCGCGTATTTGCATTCATTTTGATTGATCGCGATGGGCGCGTTGAGAATGGGGCGCCGGGTGGGGGCGCGGGGTGTGTGGGATGTGTATAGTGTGTAATTGAGTGTGCGGTGTGTGTAGTGGAGTGTGTGTGCGGTGTGTGTGTTGTGGGGTGTGTGTGTGGGGTGTGTGTACGGTGTGTGGAATGTGTGTGTGGTGTGTTGTGGTGTGTGAAATTTATGTGTGTGGTGTGTGGTGGTGTGTGGAATATGTGTGTGTGGTGGTATGTGCGTTTGGTGTGTGGTTGGTATAGGATTAGCACGCGCGCTACAAACCCGGCGACCAGAGTTCGAATCCCGATCTAGCCCAACACCAGTGACGATTTTCTGAACTGGTCCTGGGCTTCCCCTAGGTCGACTCAACCTCAAATGAGTACCTGGTACAGTGCCTGAACATTTTCACTGGGGAGACAAAGGCGGCCGAGCTT
>JAZEWT010000016.1:10012299-10024847 GCA_036362905.1 Mordacia mordax
CCCCCCCCCCCGGGGGGGGGGGGGTGGCGGTGGAAGGGCTGAAAGCCCACCCCACCTTGCCTGACCCTGGTCACTTACACTGTCATAACTCTAACCCCACCTTTTCGCCCTGACAAGGGTGCCCTGGTGCACCCGTCCTGGCACAGTGCGAGGCATCGTAGTAGAGTTCCCCCCCCCAGCGAGAAGTTCCGGCCGGAACTCCTCGCTGTTGTCGTGGCAAGGCTCAACCGCAGTGACATAGTCCCGGAGGCAGACTGGGGCCCCTCTCAGCCGCCTGATCGCTGAGGGGCCGCCAGCTGAACCTGGAGCCGCCGCAGTCCCTGCGTTTGTGGGGAAGCTTCGAACCCCGGGGGTCGTTCAGTCGGGTGGAGTCTTCTGTCTCTGGCGCAGAACCCGTCAGGTGCCGAGGTACTGCCGCCCTGCTCTGCCGCCCCACGTACGTGGGTACTCCGTGGCCTCACCTCTCAATCGCGCTGCCGCTGCTTGCCTCGTATGAGCCTCCTCGCCGGCCTTGTAGGTCCAGCCACGGGCCTGGCACAGGGTCTCCAGACACTGAGCGAGCGCCTCCTCCATCTTCGTCGGCTGGGGCGAGGCCACTCCAAAAAGGACGTCAGCCAACAGACGCGCCTCCTCTCCGTGCATGAGGAAAAAGGAGGTCTGTCGAATCGAGCAGTGTGTCGAGGTGCAGAATGCGAAGACCACGTATGGAAGGTGTATGTCGCAGTCCCTTGGGTGCGGGTCCAAAAGGCGTCGTAGCTTCCCCGTGAGGGTCTGGTTTGGTCTCTCGACTATTTCATTCATGTGGGGGTGGTAGGCCATGGTCCTTGCTCGCCGGATCCCCAGCTCCCAGCAGAGGTTGTCAAAAACCTCTGCCTCAAATTCCCTTCCTTGGTCAATGATAATTCTCTCAGGGACCCTGTGCCACAGGACATAACCCTCCAGGAAGGATTGGGCGACTGTGGCGGCCATCTTGTCGGGCATCGCCACCGCTATTGGTACCAGATGAAGAGTTTCACCGCCACCATCATGTAGTGGTTACCGCACTGCGTCGTGGAAAGCGGCCCCTGCAGGTCGATCCCTACCAACTGATTCACCCGCCTCACCTGTAGCGGCCGTAGTGAAGCTGTGTAGTGTGGTGGTCTCTTCGCGGCCTGCTGGCACCATTGACACCCCTTGACCCTGGTGGTCGTGTCCCGGTTCAGGCCGGACCACAGATATCATTATTGCAGCCTTCCCTGATGCATTGCTCGCCACCATGCCCCCCCAAAGGGTGGTCGTGCACCAGGCACAACAGCTGTGACCATGTCACGGCTGTGACACACCCTCCTGGCTTCCCAGTTGGACCCCCGCTCCCGAACTACCCCCTCCCAGAGGCCCAGCTGGTTGAAGAGACTCCCCGATGGTCCCTGGATGGCTGTCTGGCCCCGGGTGAGGGCATTCCTCACCTCCGCAAATTCGGCATCACCTGTTGTAGCTACTCTTCTGTCATTCCCGGGAACTTGCAGCCTACCTCTTCCTGGATCAGCTCCATCCGGGGTTCATCAGTCTCTCCCAGGTGCTGCACGATGGCGTGGGGCCCCGAAGTCACTGTGGTCGGATCATCCTCGGGCAAGCAGCATTGGCCCCCTGTGAAGCAGGGACATAGCTGGTCCGATAGGGTGTCGAGGCATATCACCGTCATCCGGAGAGGGTGTCCGACCCGCCCGATACTTGATTCGCAGCTCATATTCTTGGAGCTGGGCTAACCACCTTGCCATCTGTCCCCTCGGATCATTAAAATTCAAGAGGAACTGCAGTACGTGGTGGTCGGTGCGGATGCGGCATCCAGGGGCATGCAGGTACGGCCAAAACTTCCGACAGGCGAACACCACCGCATGCAGCTCCTGTCGAGTGATGCAGTAGTTCTGCTTGGCCCCACTGAGTGTCCGACTTGCATACGCATCCACCTGCTCATCCTCTCCCTCACCCTGTGACAGCACCGCTCTAAACCCACACCCACTGGCGTCGGTGTCCACCACGAACTCTCGGGAGAAGTCTGGAAACACCAGAACGGGGCTATGCATCAGTCGGTCCTTCAGGCCTTGGAACGTGGCTTCACAGTCCTCAGTCCACTCAAAGGACCCCTTGGGGAACGTGAGATGGGTGAGGGGCCAAGCGAGGGTGCTGAAGTACGACATGAACCTCTGATAGTAGGTGGTGAGGCCGAGGATGGAGCGCACCTCAGACAATGTACGGGGTTACAGCCACTCGGTGACTGCCCGTACCTTGTCAGGGTCCGTGCGCACTCCCTCTCCACTCATCTGGTGCTCCAAGTACGTCACTTCTCATTGAGTGAGGTAGCACTAGCAGGGTTTCAATTTGAGGTTGGCTCCCCTCAGCTGTCATAACACCTCACGTAGACGACCCAAGTGTTCCTCCATTGTCCTCCCGAAGACGATGGTGTCATCCAGGTAAATGAGGCATTGTCTCCACTGCAGACCCATCACGTGCTCCATTAAGCGTTGGAATGTAGCCGGGGCATTGAACAAACCAAATGACATCACCCGGAACTGGAATAGGCCCAGCGGGGTGATGAATGCAGTCTTTGGCCGGTCTTCCTCGGCCACCCCGACTTGCAAGTACCCGGATGCCACATCCAGAGATGCAAAGTACCGGGCCCCACTCAGGCCGTCCAACGTCTCATCCATGTGCGGCATCAGGAATGCATCGCTTATCGTCACGGCATTGAGGCGGCGGTTGTCAATGCAAAAAATGGTGGACCCGTCCTTTTAAGCGACCAGGACTACAGGAGCCACCCACGGACTGGAGGATGGCTGAATGATACTGTCCTGGAGCATCTCCTTTACTGCCTCGTCGATCCGCACCCGCTCAAGGGCCCCCATGCGGTAGGGCAGAATTCTCATTGGTCGGGAATCTCCTGTGTTAATCCGGTGCTGTGCGCGATCCATCCTCCCCACATCTGCATCGTGCTGGCTGAACACGTCTGCGGAATCCCGCAAGAGCCTCTGCAGCTGTGTCACCTCACCTCCTGACAGGGCCGTCCAGTCCACCAGTTTTCTCCCACAGTCCAAAAACATGCTGCTGCATAGGTTAATTGGCTTACAGACTAAATTGCTCACAATGACCGGTGATGGACTGGCGTCCCATCGTGGATATATCCCTGCCTTTCGCCCTGTGTCTACTGTGGATAGGCTTCGGCTCACCGCGACCCTGTACAGGACGAAGCAGTTTCTGACAATGAGATTAGATGAGATGAAGATTCAGCTGACAGAATTTACAAATCAAGGGCTTTACAGAATCTGGAAGAAGTGCGTGAGAAGGCTCTGCCACCCATCGAATGAATGTGCGATCTGGGCCCATGCAGTTTTGAGATGAGGATAGGAGAAGGAACATTTGTTGAGGTAATCATTGGTGGTTGAGACTGGGTACAGATACGGCGGCCTTTGTTTTGTTTTTCTGAGACAAACTGAATCAACTTATCTGCCTGATCTTTATTCATGAAGAGAGGTGAGGGTGAGTGACTTATTGGCTGAAGGAGCTGATGGATGATCGAGAAGAGGATCTTGGGCTTGTCCCAGGTGTCAGCTAGGATACTGTAAATGTGGTTAGCACGGGTGCAATCAAGTCCATTCTAAGCTATGGGTACTTTTTGCCAGTGTACATTTGCAAAAAGAGTCGAAAAGGTTTTTTAACCATTTCTGGCAATTATACAGGTGAAAGATCTTAAAACATCGAAATAGACACCTTTCACAAAATATCTAGTTTGCAAAAGCCACACAAAGTAGCTCGGACAGTTCATTGACAAAAGAAGTGGAGGCTTGAGGTGGGCACTCTAGCAGCACCAATTTAGCCGAACTCCAATCCAAAGACATGCTCGAATGAACGGAAAGTCAGCAAACGAAATTGGATGGATGTCGGCAGTAACACGGTGGAGACCTGCAAGACATCCACTGCGGCAATGGAAATAAGCCTTCTGATGGAGTGCAAAGTCCCGTGATTAAGCAGAGTGGGTTTCAGTGGCAGACAATGTGCGTGCTGAAGGTTTGCTGATCAGTGGTATTGTCCGCAAGCAACGCCGAGCTGTAAAAGGCCTAATTTGTTGCTTCCTCAGCAGCCGATATATAGGATTTATTACTGGGAGGGGGTAGGAAAATCATTCATAGGCAGGTTAATGAGCCTTTTGTATCTAGCAGCCCAATGGATGTAATGAGGGCAACGCAGTATCATTAGCTGACAGCACATGGCAAGAAGGTTGGGAATAGTGGGATGTGATTCAGGGCAGAGGTTCAAGAGAGCCACGCATGTGTAAGTGATTATGATTCAAGTGCTGATGTGGTGATTGGATAAGATGCTGGCATCGTATCCTGGCCACACCCAAGATATGATTCCAGCACAACACAGGGCACCTCCCAGGGGGGCAATTTACTCAGCAGGCAAACCAACCCAAATCCACACTAACTCTACAAAGAAAGGCCACCCGAATTCAGACAGGCAACAAATAGGGAGATAAGGGGTGTTAAATGAAGGTGAGAAGATAAGGAGGGTCATAAAGGAGATCCAGGTGAGGAAGGTGAGGGTGAGTGAGGAAGTGAACTATGCAGTGAGTGAGGTTGCTGGTACTGGTACGGTGCCAGCGAATGCTCTTCCTACGAGGCGAGGTGGAAACAGCAGCAGCAGCGAGTCCACTGCTGCTGCAGCTTCAAGGCAAGATGGAGGCTTCACTCTCTCAACGAGCGAAGAAGGGCCCAAGAGCTGACATAAAATTATTGATTAAGACTAACAGCAATTATAAGGAATAGAAATTAAAACAAAAAACGATTAAAATTGTTTCAAACACACTCAGATAGACTTGTAATATTGGTATAACTGGCATAACTAGCATTTACAACAGTAAGCCACTTATGAACGGCTGCCAATCTCTTTGTGGAGTAAAGAGATTTACGAGCGGACACTGCGATTGCGAGACCCGTGATTCATCGAACTCGGGTTGTTGATTTACGTAATCCCTTGTTGGCGAGCTCCTGTTCACAATACACATTACACACGTGGTGCCTGACTCATTGGAACTCGTGACTACGGGTGAGGTGCGAAGGGGGGGGGGGCGACACGGAGGAATATAAAGACGGGGGAGTTGTTGTTTGGAGACGGCGTCAGGGAGAGTTGGTCGTCAACATGTAGTCGCCGCTCGAGTCCATTTTGCCCGGGCCCGCGCGTGCTGCTCAATAAAAACATCAAAAGACAAGAGGTCTCTGCTCGCTGGCTGAAAGATCGTGGAGTGAATGCTGATTCTCGCCGTGGCCGTTATCGCCGAGCCGCCACGAGTCTGCGGTCCGAGTCGTGGTGCCACACCTTTAACATAGTGTACCCAATCGTACACGTGTGTATATCTATAGTGTATACCTATAGTAAACGTTAGTATATAGTACACCAGTGTATGTATATATAGAACACAAGCAAGTATATCTATAGTACGAGGGTGTGTATATCTATAATACACGTGTGTGTGTATATATCTATAGTACACCAGTGTATGTATATATAGTACGTGTGTGTATGTATCTAAAATACACACGTGTGCATTTATAGTGAATGAATGTGTATATCTATAGTGCACAAGTGTGTATATCTACAGTGAACGAGTGTATATATCTACAATGCACGAGAGTTTGTATCTATAATACACAAGTGTGCAAATCGATAATACACGAGAGTGTGTATCTACAGTACACGATAATGTGTATATCTACAATTTACGCGCGTGTATCTACAATGCACGGAAATCTACAGTACCCGTGTGTGTGCATATCGAAAATACACTTGAAGAAAGCGAGGTGAGGGTGAGCGTGATGGTGAGCAAGTTGTGAGTGAGATGCTGGTACTGGTAAGAGACTGCTGCTTTTGTTGCTGCGAGATGAAGGCTTCACTCTCTCAGTCGAATAGGCCTCGAGAGATGAGACGTAAATTTATTAAGACGAATAGGAATGAAAATAACAGAAATAACACCAAAGTAACAACCATAAAACGATTCAAACTCCTTCAAACACAGGCAGATAGACTCATAAAACTGGATATCTGCCGTTTCCAACAGTGGTGCTTCAATTATAGCTAAGAACCGGCTATAAGGAGAAGATGAGGGTTAAGTGAGGGAGAATGTGGTGAGGAAGGTGAGTGTGATCGTGGAACTTTGCTATGCAGTGAGTGAGATGTGGGTATTGGTTGGGTGGTGGCGACTGTGGCAACTGCTGCAAGATCAGGCGAAAACGCCGCTATGAGGTAGGGTGAAGCATCACTTACTCCATCAGTTTGGAAGGCTGTAAGAGTTGAGGTGTAAAATAGAGTGATTAAGAACACTTAAAAAAACGAGAATTGAAAGGCATTGAAATAAAAACAGACTAACAATAATAAAGTGATTATAGCTGCTTCAAATACAGCTTTAATCAGATGTACTCAGAAGTACTAGTACATTTTACGCTCGCAAGAGCGGCACCAAGGCTGGTGTTCCTCGGGATGACGTCACACAATGGTGTACTGTCCTGTGCATACTGAAGGCCATCACACAGGTGTACTGTAGATGCCATCACACCCATTACCACTCCCAAACACTACATGTCTCACTCAGCACGCATTTCTTCACAACTGTGCGCCCGCTAATTGATAATTAGAGCTGGGGGGGGGCTAGGGATGGAGTTGTAAGGACTGGGGAGAGAGTGGGGGCCCTGCTAACAGGATTAGCCCTGAGCCGATCGAATCCCCTCCTTCCACACTCACCCCCTCGCCTTGTCTGGACGCCCTGCCTCTTTGCACGGCATAGTAGCGTTGCCGCCTGACAGCAAAACGGGCCCCGGTTCCATTACCTGCCTCTGTAGGTGGAGTTTGCACGTTCTCACCGTATCCACGTGCATTTTCAATTGGTACCCTGGATTCCTCCTGCAGTCCAAATGCACCCTGCTTGCCTAGTTTTATTGTTCTGCTGAATAAATTGCCCTCGGTTCCATGAAATGTTGTAACTTGCTTACCCCTATTCGCTAGGTAACTGTTACAAAGAGCTACATAGCTTAACGTTTTCTTGCAGTTGCAGTACAAACTGACACTCACAACGGGTTGCGAGGGGGAGGGGCCCGGCTCGCAGTGTAGTGGGCGTTCAACTCCCATTTGAGGTTGACTAAGCATTATCATTCCTACCTCTCATCTCATTATCTGAAACCGCTTAATCCTATATAGGGTCACGGTGAGCCAGAGCCTATCCCGGAAACACAGGGCGTAAGGCAGGAATACACCCAACGACGGGACGCCAGTCCATCGCCGGGCATCATTCCTACCTCCAGTGTCAATTAAACAAGAAACACTTTGCAGAGGAAAGTAAACAGTGGGCAGACACGCCCCGCCACAGGAAGGAGACATGTCCACTATGGCCTGACATCTGATCACGGGAGGAGGGAGCCGCCCTAAATGATGTCGTGGGCCGTGGATTAGTATGTGGAGGCCTACTTCGTGGGCCACGGAACCACCAGGGATGCTGGCTGTGTTTTCGTTATGTCCACACTTGTGAAACCCCCCTCGGAAAGTATTTTATACCACACAGACACACATGCAACCACCACTATCGCACTCAACCGCTAGATGCCTGCGCGCATCCGTTGGTAGAGCGGACATTTGACAACAGTATATTGTTCCACACTGATGCAGTGTCCGCACGACACGGGGTTCGGTGGGTAGCAGAACGACGATGGACTCGGCCCCAGCGACGGAGGTTTTGTCCATGGACCCTGTGGTAGAACAGGTTGGTTCGTGGTTCCTTCGTCAGCTGGAATTTGGCCTAGGGGGCACCGGGTTCCACCTACCAGTTCTGCCGGGGAGAGAATAACTCCCCCAGAACGTTAAAGCTGCAGACAATTGTGTTCCGGTGAGGTTGCCGGCCGGAGGGGGGCCATCCAACTGGCATGCATTGCAGGGCCAAGCTGGGCGGGGCTTTCGAACGGACGTTGCGCGCTATCTTCCTGTTGTTCCGCGGGGGTCGTGTGGCCTAGGCTCAGCTAAACACGTGGCACATGGTGGCGTGAGCGGAGCCAGACAGGTCGGCGCCAGGGTGTTTACGACAGCGGATTGTGCTGGTAGAGGGAGCCGGCGCCCAGAGACGAGGGGGAACGACGAGGATTGGTGGAGAGAGACACGGCCGTTAAAAAGGGGCGGTTCAAACCAGAGGGAGGTATTTAACAGAGCGCGGAGCAAGGGGGCAGAGTTAGTTAGTTGGAGGAGTAGTTGTAGGTTGGAGTAGTTGTGGAGAGTTGGAGTAGTTGTAGTTACCAGCTGAGTCGAAGCGGTTAGGTTGGCAGCATGTAGAGGGACGAGGGCAGAGAGTAGCGGGGTGTAGTTAGTGGTAGTTGCAGTTGCCAGTGGAGTCGAAGCGGTGAGGTTGGCAGCATGTAGAGGGATGAGGGCAGAGAGTAGCGGGGTGTAGTTAGTGGTAGTTGTAGAGTTGTTAGTGGAGTCGAAGCGGTTAGGTTGGCAGCGATGTAGAGGGGCGAGGGCTGAGCGTAGCGGGGTTTAGTTAGTTAGTGGGGTTAGTTAGATAACGGGGTTAGTTAGCGGGGTTAGTTAGGCATGTACGAGAGTTGTGCCCCGAGCTGTGCGGGGCTGTGCTGAGGGGCTATGCCCAAGTGGTTGTGCCGCGTAGCGAGTTGAAGTGAGGGAGCAGTTGGGGCGGCTGAAAAGGGACCTCGTCGCGGCGCGCTGTCTGCAGCAGTAAAAGCCTTCAACTCGACACAGCTATCTGGTATTTTTATATCAGAATGGTGGTGTGAGAGAACATGGTGTGAGCGCAGAACGTGTGAGAGAATGAGCGCACGCCGTGTGTCGGAGCACCGCGTGTTATCACTCAGGGTGTGAGAGAGCGCACGCTCGTGTGATCACTCAGGGACAAGAGAGATTGGTGTTAGGAGTTAGGGATCGCTGGAGATCTAGGGAAGATATTTACGGAGCTGGGGACTCTATAGTGTTTGCGGGCCATCACAAGTACAAATCTTGGAATGTTAATCATGTCCTGAAACACATCGCTGTCATAGCGCATAATGTGCACACAGTTTGGGATGAGGGAGTGCAGGGCCCTCTCTCCGTCACCCTTCCTCCCTCTCCCCTCCTCCCTCATCTCCCCTCCCGTCTCCCTCCTACACACCCCACCCACTTCCTCGCGCTCTCTCCGCGCGGTGTGTGCAGCGAGAGCGTGTGTTGGTGGCGGTACGCACGTGGGAAGCGCAGCAATCACTTCTGCCCATTGATCTGTTGAGAGCCCTTGGCACTTGTTTCCCCTCTCTCTACCCCTCTCTATTCTCTCTCCTCTCTCTAACCCCTCTCTCTATTCTCTTGTTTTTATCTTCTCTTCATCCCCTATTCAGTCTCTCATTCTATTCCTTCCTTTTCTCTCTTCTGCTTCTTTATTCCATCCCCTATCCTGCCTCTTTCATGCCTCTCATTTGCCCATATTCTTCTCTATCACCGCCATCCCTGTAATAATCAAAGGCGAAAGCAGGTCCTGTGCTCTTCGTCTGATCGGCGCGGTATGAAGTTATCAGTGAGTGTCAGGGGACACAGCGGTGACGAGGGGCGGGGGTGCCGGCGAGGCCTGTTGGTTGGTGGAGGCGAGTGGTGTCCAAGCCGTGTGTCCCTGCGGGCTCGAGAGGAATCCTGTGTAACCGTGAGCCTCTGATTCTCTAAGCCTGTAAGTCTCAGAGTTTGGGTTCGTGCTCAGGCTGCATTGTATCGTGACACCACGAGCTCGTGACAGCGCTGGGGAGACAAATGCGGCCGTGTGTGGTGTTGGCCAGAGCAGACCATCGTGTACCGTACCTATCTCAATAGGTGCTCGCTAACAATGCTCTCCCGAGCAGCCTATGCGTGTCTGTAAGCTATGTTTAGCTCAATTATGGAATGTTTGTGCAGAAACCCCGTTATTGAGCGGGGTGGGGGGGGGGTGACGAGGTCATTCCCGCTCTGGGAATTAAAAATGTACCCTCTGATGGACGTCTAAAAAACCAGGCGGCTCCAATAATAATATTAACACAATGTGTAACGAGCGGCTGCGCGACTCCACCCCTGCTCATGGACCGCATACGGATACGGAGGCAGTGTAAGGAAATTTTCATGGAGGTGGGGGGAGAGTCAGCCAGGTGGCGAGCCGGCGCCATCCCTCCGAATGCTGCTTTCTATGCTTTATGTTATCGGCCAATTAATTCACGAGTGTTGCTTTAGTTGTGGGAGGAAATCGGAGAACCCAGAGGAAACCCATGGGGAGCAGAGGGAAAACACACAAACTCAACACAGACAAGCAGCCTAGAGGGAATGGAACCCAGGTCCACCGAGCCCAGCTAATGGAACCCAGGCCGACCGAGCCAGGCCAATGCCGCACCGAGTCCGCTGGGGCTGCCAGCACTGACCCCTGATGGAGCCAGGAGGTTGCGAGAGTAGGAAGGGTTAGGAAGGAGGGCTTACGCGTGGACGTGGCCTGACAGACGACTCGATTACTGACCTCTGACCCCACGCTTTCAGCATTGTGAATGAAGTTGGGGTTAGGGGTCACCGATGGCCCCGCCCCCGTCCCTCACACCCCCGTCAGGCAGCTACCCCCCCTCCTCCTCCTCCCGCTCACACAAGTCATGGATTAATCGATCGGCTCCTCATGGAGCAGCTGCCATGGGCGATTTGCGCGGCATTTGCAATGCGTGCAGCGGGTAGGGGGCGCAGCGAGCAGGGAGTGCAGCGGGCAAGGATATAGCAGATAGAGGGTGCAGCCGGTAGGGAGCTCAGCGGGTAGGAGGTGCAGTGGGTAGGTGGTGCAGCGCGTAGGGGGTACAACGGGTATGGCGTACAGCGGATAGGTGTGCAGCGGGTAGGGGTGCAGCAAGTCGAGGGTGCAGAGGATAAGCGGTGCAGCGGGCAGGAGATGCAGTGATGTGCTCTCTCGCTCTGGCGGGGCTACCGATGGAATAAGGAGCTGCGGGACAATGACTTGATCCCCTGCCTTTCCTCCCCACCCCGCTCTTCCCCAACACCATGAGCTCTCGGCTCTAGACGAGTGTTAGCGAGGTTTTCGGAGTGCTGAGTGAGCAGGGGGATACACGGGAGTGGGTGATAGGGAGCAGGAGCGGAGGGGTCACGCAGTAACGATTTCCAAGTCTCGTTACTGCAGATCCACCGCTCCTGAGTGTCACGTGACGAAGCGACCACTCGATTTGACGGAGACGTGGGATGCAGCGTACACCCCTCCCCCCTTCCCCATACACTATCACAGAGTCCCCCTTAAACATGCATAGTCCTCCATAGATCACAGAACCCATATAACCCGACAAGGCCCCGTGAGCCATGCAACTCCAAACTCGGGTCCCGACATAAAGCACGGCCCGCTCTCCCTCTCCCCGCTCTCCCTCTCACCGGCCCCACCCTCGTCCCGCCCACACAGCATTAGCAACCTGTACTGGGGTCACGTGCTGTCCAGGTGTCACACACCTGACATCATACTCCACCTATCAGGTGTCATACACGCGAGTGGCTATAATAATAATTGCACTTCCAGAGCGCTTTTTACCCAAGAGTCACAAAGCGATGCACAGAGCTGTGGAGAGAACGGCATGTCAACAATAACGACATCACAACAGTTGAACTGAAAACAGGTCAGCAAACAAGGAAGGAATTAATGTTTCCAAGCAGCGCAGGTTGGCAGCGAGTTATCATCCAAGCATGACAAAAGTGAGCCGCATCAATAGTCCGAGTCAGAGGACTTGAAAGCCTTACGGAACAAGTGAGCTTGAGAGGAGATTTGAAGATGCCCAGGGACTCAGCTGATCGAATCTCCAATGAAAGGGCATTCCAGAGTTTGGCAGCAGCGTGCGAGAAGGCTCTGTCGCCCATCCAATAGAGGTGCGATCTGGGCACAATGCAGCAAGCGCGCATTGGAAAATTGAAGATGCCGTGTTGAGGACGGTGCCTGATGTAGGTCACGAATGTATGTCGGAGCAGCGCCAGTGAGAGCCTTGTAGGTGAGAAGGAGGATCTTGAATTATATCTTATATTTAACCGATAACCAGTGGACAGACATTAGACTGGGGATATGTGATCGTGGATGGGTGTGCGAGTGAGGACTCTAGCAGCCGCTTTTTCTGCATACGTTGGAAACGATTGATCAGGTAGGCAGGCGTGCCGGAGAGCAGTCTATTATTAGCTCCGTAGCATCAGAGGGTGACAGGATATTGCACAGTCTGGCTATATTTTTGATATGAAAAGAGGCTGCCTTCGTCACCTTGTTGATGTGTGTCTTGAAGGTGAGTGAGAAATCAAGAGTTTCTCCAAGACTCTGGAATGCCTTAGCTACTTCAGTGGTCTGGTCGTCAAGCATCAATTGGATAAGTTCAGCCTTGGACTATTGGTGTAGGGTTCCGACAAGCAAACTTATCGCCATTTAGTTTTAGGAGTTTTGAATTGGGGCGGCGCGGTGGCCCAGTGGTTAGCGCTGACGCCTCACAGCAAGAAGGTCTCGGGTTCGAATCTCTCGGCACGAG
>JAZEWT010000016.1:10050617-10071463 GCA_036362905.1 Mordacia mordax
GGGGAGCAGGGGTGCATCAGGTGGTTATGACAATGGCGATTCTCTTGGTGGGTTGTTGATTCATGAGCTCCAAATACCCAAGACGGCATCCTCTCTCTCACTCAGCTATGAGCGTAAGTAACAATAATAATACAACTTATAATGCGCATAAAATCCGTGCCCAGTCGTAGACGAGACATGTATACTGAGGCGTGAATCCAAGCTCAGTATGAGAAAGCCTTATGTTACGGTAAATGGTGCGAGTATGGCGGCGAGGTAGTAGGAGTTTCCTGAGTGTGTAGCCCTGTTGGAGAGTAGTGCAGATGATTCACTGCTATATTCTTAGCCAGTGTAGTGTGTGGATACAGTCACTACTGAGTGAATGTATGGAAGGGTATAAGAACTGCTCGAGCAAACTTTTGTTTAAGGCAGAGGAGTGTATTGCACTCTTGTTTTGTAAGTTGGTTTAGTATGGCATTGCAGTAGTCGAGTCGAGTTGTGAAGACACACCAACGGGCCGGCTCCCTCACCACCATCGGCCCGCCCGTTGGCATACTCTCTTGTTCCGATGGTGCACACAGAGTAAATTGGCGACATCATTCTCTCCCCACCATACACGTGGCAGCCACTCCAGCTCTTTATTAACACACAACACTATACACCGACAGTCGATCCGTAGGAACATGACAATACAGCTTAACACACAACACTACAATACTACCCACCCCGAGCTTCAGGTGCTAATGATCTATCTCCACTACATGAACATCGCTCTGCCCCTGCTTTCCACCAGACTGTCTCTCTTCGCCTCAGATCCCCACTCCCAAGTCCCCTCTGACATTACCCAGTCACATGCTGTCACCCCACGTCTGCCAAACAACCCGATCATCCCGCGCCTCGCCTTATGTAACAACACTCAGGGCATGTAATTTTCAAACTTTGTTGTTCCAAGAAAGTTATAAAGCCGAGAGGGGGGTGACTACAGCGCTGGTGATTTCTCGGTTGGTTTGAAGTGTTTTGGTGACAAAGTAGTGAGAGGTTCCTAATAATAGTTCCTAGATATAGTAGAGTTGATTTGTCAGTGTTAAGTAGCATTTACGGCGATGGACTGGCATCCCGTCGTCGGGTGTATTCCTGCCTTACGCCCTGTGTTTTCGGGATAGGCTCCGGCTCACCATGACCCTATATAGGATTAAGCGGTTTCAGATAATGAGATGAGATGAGAAGTAGCATTTGGTCGTTAAGCAGCCATGTCTGACGTGATGTGGTGCAGGTTGCAAAGTTAGTAGAGCAGTTTCAGTACTATAGCCGAATCTGCACCCAGATTGGAAGGGATCGAGGAGGTCATTTTTAAGAACGTGTTTCTGGAGTTGCTCGGCTACGGCACGTTCAAGGACCTTCGAAATGAATGGTAGATTTGAGATGGAGTGATAATTATCAGGGATGTTGCAATTGAGGCCAGCTTTTGAAGCCAGGTGGTAACTGCAGCACATTTGAATAGTAGGGGAACGACACCAGGGCTAAGTGAGTTATTAAACAGCTTAGTGACGAACGTGGCAAGGAATTTGAAATTTAGCCAGATAATTTTAGTTGGAATGGGATCCAGGAAGCATTTTGAGGGCCGAGGTCTGGTAACTAATGAAGAGACCTCGGATTCTGTTAATTAGGAAAATTCCAGAAGTTTTGAGGTCAAGGAAGTTGAAGGAACATTTATAGAGGTATTGGTTGGTGAATGAGGCTGGGTAGAGATCCACCTGATCTTTATTAGTGAAGGGAGCTGAGGGCAAGTGACTGGTGGAGCAAAGGAGCTGATTAATGGTTAACCAAAGAATCTTGAGTTTGTTACAGTCAAGTGCCTTATGGTAGTGGATGAGCTGTTCCTTAAAGATTTCACAATGAACGGTGAGACCAGATTTTCTCCATGTCCGTTCAGCCCTGCGTGCATTCACATTGAGATCGCGGATTTCAGCAGTATACCAGGGGGATGGTTTTCTGATTGAGACATAGCATGATTTTAATGGAGCCAAATCGTCCCGTATGCTTGATAGCACGTTGTTGTAAGTCTCTGCTGTCCACACAGCGGAGTGATCAGACAGACCAGGATCAGTGACGGACAGGTTGGTTACCGATATGATGAACAAAGCAAATCGAGAGTATGGCCGCATCTGTGAGTGGCAGATGTCACATGTTGAGGTCAGAGTGGCCATGAGATCCCTTGACAGTGCTTGCACAATATCAGTGTGTGCTTTCCAGCAGCTTGCATTCGCGACTTAGGCTCCCAATTTTTTTAATGCAACCATAGTGCAGAATGTCAGCTTTTCCAACATTCTTGCTCCAAATATATTTCAAATGCTAATATCAACTGTTAAGACTTTGAGATTAACCTCTGAATCACAATCGACTGGTTGGATACAACCAGCTTAGGGTTTGGGTAGAGCATCTGTGCATTGTCTTGTATTGTATGTATCCAAGCAATGTATCTGAGTGTAAAAAGCAATGTCTCTTTGGTTCGTATTGTCTCATCATTTGGGACCTGGGTTAAAATCGTAACCACGGTTTATAAATAGCCGAACATTCTCTTCAATCAAT
The DNA here is from genome assembly GCA_036362905.1 of Mordacia mordax. Taxonomy (NCBI): domain Eukaryota; kingdom Metazoa; phylum Chordata; class Hyperoartia; order Petromyzontiformes; family Petromyzontidae; genus Mordacia; species Mordacia mordax. Next base: position 10,053,186 of record JAZEWT010000016.1, read on the forward strand.
TCGAATATGCATGAATATATACTTTCGTGGCTCATCATACGTATGTGGTGCTTAGCCTCGACCGTGCCAGGCCACGTGCAGGTGGTCTGGCGTTGGGCTCCTCCCCTCCCCCTTGGGTATACAAGTTGCCAGTGAGTTATAGGGATGAGGAAATGTGTTTGCCCTCCCCCCCCCCCGGCTGGGCTAATGGGTAACCAAGGTGGTGGTTACAACAAGGTGGACGCTGGCACCAGTGCATCTACCCGCTGGCATTGGCCAGCGATGGAGGGGTCGAGGCGCCAGGGTGGCTACTCGCTGGGAGTTGGTCGCCCGATGCATGATCAGTGCGTGTCCTGTGGCACGACGACCAATGAGGGGCCGGGGGGATAATTATAAGCGCAGAGTGCCAGGGTCCGAATGAGTTTTTTTGGATTGCCATGGGGCGCTACATCCCTCGGAGTCGGATTACAGTCTAGGACGGTGCATCGACATTTTGCTCGCAACTCGTGCGGTATTGTGGTGAGTCGGCCAGTGACCAGTGTTATTCTAAGTGCACTAAAACAAACCCGGTCTGTTGTTACGATGGAGACTCCGAGTGATGCTGTGGCTGACAAGGAGAGAGTACGCATGCTGGTGGTGAAAACGGTGCACGCTCCGTTTGCAGGAGAGGGTTCAAGTGGCCATACGGCCGCCCGTTGTGCAACGAGTCGAGCGAGAGCTGAGTCCCGGCCTGTCGGTCTAGATTACCCGGGAGGAATACCCCTCTGCAACCCAGCCACCTACATCAACGCACACAGCAGGAGAGCAGGAAGGGGAGCCAACCTCTTTGGTCGCGGAGAGCCCCGTAATTCGCGACAGTTTGGTGTCAAAATGCAGGATTTGTTCCCACGACGGAAGCGAAATAAAGATTGCGTTGACTTACGAGGGCTGCACCACAGAGTCCTGGGAGGATTTCTGCCGGCACGTGAACAGTGCATGACACCTCTAGCGGTGGTCAAGCCAGGAGACAGTGATACGAGTTCGCCTCCATCTACAGGGGCGCGCAGCGCGCTTCCTGGGGACGCTGGAGGCGGAGACCCGGGACGACTGGATGCTCCTCAGTCAGGTGGCCGAAGAGTGCTTCAACCGAGTCCTCCCAACGGCAGCATAGGAGGAGCTAGCACGACGGCGCAGATGGTCATACGAGCCCCTGCAAAACTGCGTGGTAATTATGATGGCACTTGTCAAGCGAGCTTACCCAGAGGAAGGACGCCAGTTCACACAAAGCCTAGTAAGGATCGAGTTGTTCTGATACTTGCGAGGACAGAATGGTGGCAAGAAGACGTTGAGCATTCGGGAACTGTCCCTCGCCCAAATTGTGACCAGGGCCTTGGCATACGAGAGTGTGGCATGGGGCCGAACTCGCCAATGCCAAGGGGCGTTGCTGATTTGCCGGGACCCGGTAGAGGATGGAGCTGACATAGCCATGCTGCAGCTATGTGACTGCGGAGCGAGCCCCACGAGCCTAAGCGAGGCACTCAGGAGGATTGAGGAGCAGCTCGACTCACTGGAGTTAGGGTCCAGAGGGGGGTCTATGGGGTGGCAATCACGGGCCACGGAGGGCCGTAGATCATCGGGATCTGGCCGAGCAACCGGGTTGACCCAGGTCCGACGCTCGGCGCACGGGGAGGAGATAACATGTTCCTGGTACCGATGGAGAGGGCACATGCAGCAGGAGTGCCCACGCAAGGCTTCACCCTCACTACGGGAGGGTTTAAATGATGATGGGTCCTGGTAGCTGGGAGTACCAAGGCCCATAGTAAGATCCTGAGGGTGGGGGGGGCTCATTCCAGCGCTGGGCAACGACGGCACAGCTTTGGGGCTGACCGCATTAGTCCCTGGGTGGGTAGAAGGACGCGACACGGGGGCCACTGTGTGGGTGGTGAGCCGCGAGTTGTGCCGTTATGCGGGGGTAGACCCCCGGCGGCTGCGGTCATCGGACCGGGGCTTCACCCAAGCCAGCAGCGGCAGGCTGCGGATCACTGGTCGTCTCATGCTGGACATTCGGAAAGGGGCGGCGAGGGGACAACTGGAGGTGTACGTGGCTACAAGTCTGCACCACCACTGCATTCTCGGAACAGGGGCACTGTAGACCCTCGACGTTTCCGTATGCGTTCCGAGAAGATGTGCCCAGGTAGGGACGTCTGGAGAGCTGGTCCCGTTCTGCGGCTGGGAGCACGAGTGTAACATCGATCATCCTCGGGAGTACATATGTAACACCGTCTGTCCTGAAACGTACGAGGGTAATACTGGAGGCGCAAAGACATAAGCGCCGGCTGCATGAGCCACCGAGCACAGGTTGGTCCAAACGCCGAGGGTTGCTCTGCATCGCCACTCGTGGCAGAGATGGGGCCGCGCTCAGCAGGGATGTTTTGTTGACGCCCCATCCGGAACTCGCTCGCCGCCACGGCCTTGTGGGCACAGCGACAGTGGTGGTCGCCGAGCGAGGGCTGGTGTTACGGGTGCTCAATCCCCATAATACTTCAGTTTCGCTCTGAGCCGGGAAGGAGGTCACCGAGGTATACCTGCTACGCATATACGCCTTATGGGCTGGTGAGTAGAGCTGAGGAAGAGCGGAGGAAGAGCGGGACCTGGCCTAGACAGTGAAGCCAACGACTCAAGTGCCGACTGCCCCTCTCCTCGAGGAAGTCCAGGTGGACTGGGCGGCCCTGACAAGGGGTGAGGCGACACCTAACTGAGGGAACTACTATGCGACTTCGGGGATATATTCAGCCAACACGACGCGGACGTGGGGAGGACCAATTGCGCACAGCATGGCGTCAACACAGGAGATGCCCGGTCGGTGAGAGTACCCCCTTACCGCATGCGCGTGCCCGAGTGAGAGAGAGTCAATGAGGCAGTGCAAGAGATGCTGCGGGATGGGATTATCCAACCGTCCGTGAGTCCCTGGGCAGCCCCAATGATCCTAGTGACAAAGGAAGATGGGTCTACCCGTTTTTGTGTCGACTACTGCCGAATTAACGCCGTGACCGTGGGGGACGCTTTCCAATGCCACGTGTCGACGAAATGCTGGATGGGCTGAGCGGGGACCGGTATTTCTCGACCCTAAACTTCGTGTCTGGCTACTGGCAGGTCAGTATGGCTGAGGAGTACCGGCCAAAGACGACGTTCACCACTCCACTTGGGCTGTTTGAAATCCGAGTCATGCCATTTGGATTGTCCAATGCCCCGATGCGTTCTACCTTGACATCATCGTCTTCGGCAAGATGATGGACGAACACCTGGGCCTCTGCGGGAGGTACTCCAGTGACTGAGGGGGGCGAACCTGAAATGAAAGCCTCGAAAATGTCACCTCGCCTAAGCGGGAGGTAGCGTATCTGGGCCATCGCGTGAGCAGTGAGGGGGTGCGCATGGACCCCGAGAAGGTCTGAACCGTCGCAGAGTGGCCGCAGCCACGAACGTCGGCCGAGGTGTGCTCCTTCCTCGGCCTCGCAATGTACTACCGGTGGTTCGTGCTTCAGTTCAGTACACTCGTGTGCTCCCTCACCCTACTCACGTCCACCCAGACGCCCTTCGCATGGACCCCGGACTGCGAGACTGCGTTCCAAAACCTGAAGGACCGCTTGGTGCACACACCCATGCTGGCGTGCCCGAACTGCACCAAGGAGTTCATCGTTGACACGGACGCCAGTGGATGTGGGTTGGGGGCGGTACTATCACAGGGCCATGGGGATACTGAGCGGGTGGTCACCTACGCAAGCCAGACGCTGAACACGGCCGAGCAGAACTACTGTGTCACCCAGCAGGAACTCTACGTGGTGGTATTCGCCTGCCGGCAGTTCCGCCCGTACCTGCACGCCTGGGGATGCCGGATCCATAACGATCACCGCACCCTGCAATACCTCCTAAACTTTAAGGAGCCGAGGGGCCAGATGGCCAAGTGGCTGGCTCAACTGCAGGAGTTCGATCTCCGGGTCGAGTACCGGGCCAGACGGGCGCACTCCAATGCAGACGCCTTGTCTTGTCGGCTTACGATCCTCGACACCCTGCCAGACCAGCTGTGCCCTTGCTTCAAGAGGGGTCACTGCTGCCTGCCCGATGATAATGCTGTTCCAGAAACTTCGGGCCCGCACGCCGGTGTGCAGCACATGTACGAGTCCGACGGGACCCAGGACGACCTGCTCTGGGAGGAGGTTGGCTGCGATACCCGGGGATGACTGATGAGCAACCACAGAGGGCCCAAGGATGCGGGATCTGAACTGGTGAAGGTGAGAGACGCCCTCGCCCGAGGCCAGACGGCCATTAAAGGGCCGTGGGCGAGCCTCTACCCCCAGCTGGGTCTCTGGGAAGGAGTGGCCGTAGAGCAGGGCCCTACAGAGATCCCGGGAGAGTCTGTGTTCCGGCCTCCGCCTGACCGCAGTTGCTGCGGTTGGTACACGATCACCCCTTAGGGGGGCATGGCAGTGAGCATCGCACAGGCTCAATACTGCAACGAAGGTACCTCTGGCCAGGCATGAACCGAGACGCGGCTACTTGGGTAAAGGGATGCCAGTGATGCCAACAAGCCGTGAAGGGACTGCCCTGCAACGCCATTCCGCTGCAACTGCTAGGAGTCAGCCGGATCAACCAGCTGGTGGGGATCGACCTGCAAGGGTCACTCCACATGACTCAATGTGGCAACCGTTACATCTTTGTTGCAGTGAATTATTTTCTCCCAGTTTCCGGTGGCGATCCTGGATAAGACAGCCGCAACGGTCACACAGGCCTTCCTCGAGGGATAGGTACTGCGACACGGTATCCCTCAGCGGATTATAACCAATCCAGGAAGAGAGTTCGAGGCCGAGGTATTTGACGGCCTTTTCTACGAGCTGAGAATCCAGTGGGCGAGAACAACGGCCTATCACCCTCAGGCAACGGAATGGTCGAGCGCTTCAACCAGACTCTCACAGGGAAAGTTCGGCGCCTCGGAGACGTACACCAGTGAGACTGGAACGTACACCTACGATATGTGATCTTCGCATATTGCACCTCGACACACTCCTCGACACGTCAGACCCCGTCCATCCTCATGTACAGGCAGGACGCGCTCTTGCCAGGGGACGTATTGTTCAGGGTGACCCCGCCACAGCCGGTGGAGATGGGGGGGCTACTCGCCCGGCGCCTGGACACCCTGCACCGGGGATGCCGGATCCATAACGATCACCATGCCCTGCAATACCTCCTGAACTTTAAGGAGCCGAGGGGCCAGCTGTCCCAGTGGCTCACTCAACTGCAGGGGTTCGATCTCCAGATCGAGAACCGGGCCGGATGGGCACACTCCAATGCAGATGCCTTGTCTCTCCTCCCCGGCCTCATAGGCCTCATAGGCCGGGGAGGAAGCCCATATTAAACAGACTGTGGCAGTGCGGCCAAAGAGTGGGGCCGCGGAGTTCCGAAGTGGCCAACGAGTTTGGATGTACTCCCCACACTTCCACCCAGGGCAGGTGAGAAAACTCACTTTGCCCTGGATAGGACCGCACACCATGGTCCAACAATTTTCGCCCGAGATGGTGTTGGTGCAAGGGAGAGGCTGGCAGGTGCCACGTATCATGAACGTGTGGCGCCTGAAAGGGAACACCATCGGGGGTGGGGACCCAGTCCAAAGGAGAACGTCAGAGTGAGGTAACAACGATGGTGAAGGATGGAGGCAGCCTAAGCAGGTGTGGTGGTGGAGTCAGGCGGCGGACCTGCGGTGCCCAACGGGCGCGACAACTTTTCCCGCGGGCCCTGACCTTGCGGTCAAGGAGCCCGCTGAGGCCCCGTCAGAGGGCGCTGAACCCTCAGTGACAAAGTGACCAAGGAGAGCACCAGCCTGCCTCCAAGAATATGTGACAGCAATGGAGGCTCCGCCAAACAACGGTGAGGACGTACAAACAGAACTACTTACCAGGGGGGGAACTTCGGTGCTTATCCTCGATCATGCCAGGCCACGTGCAGGTGGGGAGTACGTTGGGCTCCCCCCCCTCCCCCATGGGTATGCAAGTTGCTAGTGAGTCACAGGGCGCGATGGGGGACCATGAGGGAATGTGCTTGCCCCCCCCCCCCCGCAGCTGGGCTAATGAGTAACCAGGGTGGCGGTTACAACAAGGACGCTGGCGCCGGTGCGTCTACCCACTGGCTTTGGCCAGCGAAGGAGGGGTCGAGGCGCCAGCGGGACTACTTGCGGGGGGTTGGTCGTCCGACGCATGATCAGCGCGTGTCTTGCGGCGTTACGACCAATCAGGGGCCGGGGGGTAATTATAAGCGCAGAGTCCTAGGGTCCAAGTGAGTTTTTTTTGGATTGCCATGGAGCGCTACGTCCCTCGGAGTCGGATTATGGTCTCGGTGCATTGACATTCTGCTCGCAACTCGTGCGGTATTGCAGCGAGTCAACCAGTGACTAGTGTTATTCTAAGTGCGCTAAAAGAAACCTGGTCCACTGTTACAATGGAGACTTCGGGTGATGCTGTGGCTGACAAGGAGAGAGTATGCATGCTTGTGGTGAAAACGGTGCGCTGTCCGTTGCAGGAGAGGGTTCAACTGGCCGTACGGCCACTCGCAATGCAACGAATCGAGCGAGAGCCGAGTCCCGGCCCATCGGTCTGGATTACCCGGGAAGAATATCCCTCTGCAACCCAACCTCCTTTGTCAATGCACACAGTGGGAGAGCGAGAAGGGGAACCGACCTCTTCGGTCACAGAAAGCCCGCAACTCGCGACATGTACATCAATACCAGTGACAAAAACGCACCAATTCTATCAGTAGGCCTGCTTTAACATGGCACATATATCATACGGCGATGAACTGGCGTCCCGTCGTCGGGTGTATTCCTGCCTTACGCCCTGTGTTTCCGGGATGGGCTCCGGCTCACCGGGACCCTATGCAGGATTAAGCGGTTTCAGATAATGAGATGAGATGAGACATATATCATAGTCGACGTTTTGGTCTATAATCCATCTACTCTGAAGCCATGTGTTATTGAAGAGTATGTTGCGTTTTTTTTATTACATTTATGCTTGTGCACCACTGCTTATGCAGTGTCATAAAATAATCAGTCACTTTTTATTTAGACTGGAATGAATCGTTGAGATCTGTAGCTTTTTAACTGTTGTCCAGAGGGGAGGGGCAAGCAAGTCCCAACAATTCAGGGAATCGAGAGTAATTTAATCAAGATAATTAACCTAAGCAGTGTGACTTAGGATTCCTAGTACTATCCGTAGTGCCTAGTATAAGCCACTACGGAGAGTAGACTGTTAGCTTTTGTGTTTGTATATGTGTATAATGCCAGTGCGTGTTTCTGCGCGTATTCTGGTGAGTGGGAGCGTTAGAGTTGTGGTTAATACACTGCGTTAGGAACACGGCGACCCAGTTTGCCGCTCACGGCTATTAATGCTAGTGACGATTTTATGAACAGGTCCTGGGCCTCCTCTAAGTCGACTCAGACTCCAATGAATAATTGCTAAAATGTATGAACATCGCTGGGGAGACAAAAGTGGCCAGGCGTAATGTTGCCCCCCCCCCGCCCCCACGTGTTCTTTACTGGCCTTTATAGGTCTACTCCCTAACTGCACTTGAACCTACAGTCTCTTACAGCTATACGGGGGATATTTGTCATTGTGTTCAGGTGAGCTGCTTGCGTGTTAACAGCATTGTGCTTTTAAGGGAACGAGCAGGCACCATACACTGGCACACAGGTGGATCTACCGGAAGTAATGGACTGCAATCCTTTGGCACCCAGGTTTACTACATGATCTCAAGCCAGAGCTTCCCGGACTGCAAGTCGTCACCCAGTGTTGTGGTCCTTGCTCGGTGTCAAACTCCACGATTGACGGCCCAGGACCTTACACGGGAGTGACAGTGGACGAGGCGCTGAGGGCCATGGCCACCGTCTTCCCGCCTGCATACAGCTCCATCTCTGCGCAATGCGAGGAGTCACGTCCAGACCCGACGTGCAATGTGAGTATGCACCATATCCATGTAAGCCACATGCCAACCGGGCATGCTGCGATGGTGTAAGGGTCAGCACTTAATAATAATTATACAATTTATAACACGCCACGTAAATTCCACGCCTGGTCATGGATGAGATCGACACCGAAGCACAATGAAACGATAAAAGGGGAAGGGAAGTCAGCCAGGCGGTCAGCTGACGCCAAACTGCCATACACTGTAAGATTACAATAGGTTTTACCGTATCTGGCGATTATGCAGGTGTTAAGATTTTAACACCTGGCGATTATGCAGGTGTTAAGATCTGTTAAGATCTGTTAAGATCTTAACACCTGCATAATCGCCAGATACGGTAAAACCTATTGTAATCTTATATTTGTATACTGGCAAAAAAGTACCCATAGTGCCATACACTGCTTTCAATATAATTTATTATCGGCCAATTAATTAACATGCGTTTTTTGTTGTTGTGAGAGGTAAGTAGGGAACCCGGAGGAAATACACGCACAATAGGGGAAGAGCACAAATTCCACACAGAAAGCGCTCGAGGTGGACTCAATCTGCCTCAGACGGGACTTTCTTTCTGTCAGGAGGCGCATATGTTATGGCTGCATAGACACCCTCTTGCCACGGTGGCTACGCAATGGCAACATCGCACTTGCAATCCAAAGATTTTGTTTCGATGCATTGTCTCAGCGGGATAATTGCAACAGTGGTACACGTTTCTGAGCACCCGCTTCTGTCTAGACAACCGTATAAATGAATACACAACAGTGTGGTCCAGATGTCTTGTGACTCACATTTAATTGACCCCGAGTATTTATTTTTCTTTTGTTCGTGCATTTCTATTTTAAATAACCTTGTTAATTTGTAAGATGAATAAAGTGTATATGTTATTTTCACAATGTTTACAATAGAGATTACAAGATATCTGGACCATCCTGAATTGTAATTTTGTCAGATCGCGTATGATGAATATTTATTCTTGATATATGTTTGATTTGATGATTACTTCCAAAAGCTGCTTTTTCGGGATGGCTGCATCGACTACTCCTGCTCTCTCCTTCGCAACTTTCACCTTCCACATTGAAGGCATCCTCAGAAAGAGCAGCCTTTGAAAACAATTATCATACATCGAGTCGTGAAAACCTACATCAGTACAGATATTTATTATTACAGGGGAAAGTACCAAGTGAGCTTTCAAGCTTTAGATGCACATATCGTTGCTGTAAGTTTATTTATCCTTTGGTTTTATGCGTTACGTTGGTCAGTTCAGACAAAAGCGAGGGGTAGCCGCCACAAAAGTATTTCCCCGAATTTGTATGTGCATCTAGGAGCATTAAACAGACATGTTGAGCTTCTAAGTATGATGGAGTCAAGTGTGGGTACTTGCGGCTGTTCCGAAACAACTCTTACCAGGGTTGCAAATGTCTAACACAATTTGGATTTTCTATATAATTTCATCATAGCGAGAGAATTGTGAACCAATATCTAAAAGCCCGAATCCTGTGATTTTGCTGGTGTTTCAAACAAATACTTAAACAAGTTACCGTTAGTCCAAAACCAAAACACTATTGAGTAGCCCCTCATATAACCCTCGGGTGAAAAGCGCTCTAGAAGTGCAATTATTATTATTATAACCCATGTACTAAATGCCATGCACTGGCTACCCGTTAGGCAATCGATTGATGTTAACATTTGATTACAGGTCTTTAAAATACTTCACAGTATGGTTCGCTCTTATGTGAACTTTTAGTCAGACCTTTACCAGCCCCCCCTCCCCCTTAAGAGCTTAATGTCTGTTAGCGAACTCTTTCTTGAAATCCCGTGTACTAAGCTAACCACATTTGGGGAGGAACAAGGCATTCTCCACTTACGCACCGAGTTTGTGGTTGTGGAACGTACTGTAAGGCGATCTACTGAGCATAATGAAATCACTTTCCGAGGAATGATATTCATTCGTTATAATAGTCCTTTAAAGTGTCCTCTATCATGTTCAATACACCTTGGGTCTTTGGACAACTGAACAACAAATAGCAACGGCTCAGATCTTCTCATCTCATCTCATTATCTGAAATCGCTTAATCTTATATAGGGTCACGGTGAGCCGGAGCCTATCCCGGAAACACAGGGCGCAAGGCAGGGATAGACCCGACGACGGGACGCCAGTCCATCGCCGGGCTCAGATCTTGTTTTTAGCCAAAGTCTCAAACTCAGTAAAGCACAAAAGGTAGTGCTTTATCCCTCACTCTGTATTTATTCTGATTGTTTATAATTTGCGATTGTTTTAACCATTATTTGTGTTGCTACTTTTTATTGGCTCAATAACGCTTTTTCTGAAGTCCTCAGAAATCTCTTTTGATCGGGGCATGGACACGCTTCCACAAAACTGTGTGGTGAAGATGAATCTCATGATGACAACTAAAGTTTATATATTTTCATATAGGGCTACCAAAACTCATTCCTGATCATCATCGCATTGATTGAAATGCCTGATCCTAATTACCTCCTTATTTGAGCTGATTAACCTCGAAGTTCACATACTTTTCTGATAAAGAAATTGCATGTTGGATCATTTTTCTCACTAAATAAATGAAAAAGTAAATTTTCTTGTGCTATTTGTGCACTCGTGTTCTCATTGTCTATTATTAGGACTTAGATGAAGATCTGTCTACATTTTAGCTCAAATTTATGCAAAAATGTAGAAAATTGGAAAGGTTTCAAAAACGTTTTCTCACTACCGTTACCTACTGATAAGACATGTCTTACGTTTAATGAATTATTCTTGTTGCTTTTATCAGAGCCCGGAGTTTAAAAACTCTTCCCAGCCTCGTTGGGGTGGCGATGACGCTAATGACGAGGACGAGTTGAGTCGCTATGTCGATATCGATTTTATCTTGGCCAACTCGCACCCTTGCCTTCACACGGAGTTCAGCTGTATGGGCCCGGCACTGCAGGCATCGGGCATGGAAAGTGAGGTCACATGCTCACATTCACCCGCGAGCAGCTGCATGATGCCCCTTGACTCCGAGACGATCCAGACATATACCTTCCACTACCAAATCCACCAGCAACAGCAGCAACTACACCACCAGCATCAAGAAAAGCTGCAGCATCAGGAACTGAACCATCGCCATTACAGCTACCAGGATTTTCAAAACAGTCTGCATCCAAGTTACCATTATGGTCACCTAAGACCGAAATACCAAGTATTGAGTAAGGATGAAATGGATAAGGGAGCTGCATGTTCATTTCACTGCCAATTGGGCCGGCAGCTGCTCCACCCGATCCTTCAGGAACAGCTCCAACACCGCAGGCTGTTCACTGTTAGCGATGATACAGTCCTTGCAGCGGAGAAGGCGTCCTTCCTCGGACACGGTGGCCAGCCTCCTTCCTCTGACATCTATACGATAAGTACGTGAAGAAGGGTTATTGGAAGATTGCACCACATTATCATTACTATCATGATAAATATTATCAGTATATTAATAACAATTACACTTTATATTGCACGCATATTTGTTCAATGTCAAAGGTATTTGTTTGAAAAGAAAGTGAATCTGAGACGCAAAGAAACCATAGAGAAACGGTGAGGGGGAAGGCAGCCACGCGAATAGTATGTGCAAACATTTTCAAGGCATTGCATGCTATACATTATGATGTTATCAGCCAATTTATTCGTGAGTTGTTTTTATTAGTTTAAAAAAACCCGGAAAACACAGAGGAAACCCACATTTCGGACAGGACATTATTTCTGTTAGGCGCAGATGTTACGACTGCATAGCTACCCATTATGTACGGTGTGGTGTGGCGCTTTTATGCACCGTTGATTGAGATATGGTGTAATATATTCCAGCAAAATCCAAGCCCTTAACAGACCCGCGGTCATTGCTGAGACACCAGCTCACCAAATTTATAACCAGCTGCTCTCTCAAGATAGTCATGCCAAGCATTCCTTTTCTTGACTTCATCTAATGATGCCCTCAATGACGGAGGCGAGACATCGTAAAGAGGAAAGGGGGAACGTTCGACATGGCTACCACAAAATAATAATAAAAATTTCACTTCTAGAGCGTTTTTCACCCGGGGGTCACAAAGCGCTGTACATAACTGTGGAGGGAATGGAATGTCAGCAACAACAACAACATCACAGCAGTTTAATGGAAAGTCTAATAATGGATATAATTTAGAGAAGGACGTAAAATAAGCGATAAAAAGAATTGTTAAACAAAGGAAGGAATAAGTGTTCCCGAGCAGGCGCAGGTCAGCAGCGAGCCATTATCCCAGATCGACAACAGTGAGCCGCATCAATAGTCCTAGCCAGAGCACTTGAAAACCTTACGGAACAAGTGACAAGTGAGTCTTGAGACGACATTTGAAGATGCCCACGATTCAACTGACCGAATCTCCAAAGGAAGGGCATTTCAGAGTCTGGGAGCAGCGCACGAAAAGGCTCTGTCACCAATCAAATGGAGGTGCTATCTGGGCAGATGCAGCAAGCCCGTATTGGAGGATCGAAGTTGTCGTATTGAGGAGGGTGCCTGAAGTAGGTCACGGATGTGTGTCAGAGCAGTGCCAGTGAGAGAATTGTACGTGAGAAGGAGGATCTTGAATTCAATTATGTATTTAACAGGCAATCAGTGTAGAGACATCAGTACTGGGGAAATGTGATCGTGGATGGGTGTGCCAGTGAGGACTCGAGCATCTGCATTCTGCACACGTTGGAGACGATTGATCAGGTTAGGCAAAGGTGCCAGGGAGTAATGCATTGCAGCAATCAATTCGTGAGGAGATGAAAATGTGTATTAGCTTCTCAGCATCAGCAGGTGACAGGATGTTGTGCAGTCTGACTATATTTGACTATATTTCTGAGAAGGAAATAGGCTACCTTTGTCACTTTGTTGATGTGTGTCTCGAAGGTGAGTGAGGGATCAAGTCACATCTAGACTTCGGACTGCCTTAGCAACTCAATGGTTTGGTCGTCAAGCATCAATTGGATAGGTTCAGTCATGGACAATTGGTGCGGGGTCCAACAAATTTTGAATTGAGCCAGGCCTTCATAGTTGACATTGAGTATGACATGCAAAGATCAGACGAATTTATGGATGACTTTGCGTGGCTACGGATTTGGATTTCATCGGCATAGCAATGGTAGCTGAGATTGAGGCTACGCAGGATATGGCCAAGAGGTTGTATGTAGATGCTGAAGAGTGGGCCGAGAACTGAACCCTGAGAAACTCCAGGCAAAACAGGATGGATCTCGGAGTTTTATCCTACGAGGCTAACATACTTCTTCCGGTTAGACAGGTATGAGCTCAGCCAATGCGATCTTAATCTGGGGGGGCAGCTGTTCGCAACATTCATTCAGAAATAATAATAATAATAAACTATTCACATCACACACAGGAGGATTAATTCTAGTCTTAAAACACACACATATAGATAACGCGGTTTTTGAGATACATCGTGTGAAATGTGCAACCGGGTGGACATTGTGTGAGGCACATTAAAGGATACATGAAACAGTCTAATTACTAGAGCATATGGTCCATGCGATCTGTGGGCTAAGTAAATACTGATTTCGCGTGAACTTTATTTGAATTACGTGATCCATAGGTCGAATTAATAACTTACCGATGCGGGAATTATGTAGCCATACGATATTTAGGTGGAGTTATTATAAGAATGACCAGAATTTTACTCAAAGTTATTACGTGAATGCCCTGAATTTTACTTTAATCGTATGGTCTACAAGCCAATTGAATGTTTTTATCAGATGGCTTACGCATTTTCATGATGTACCTTGCAATAACATGAACATAAATGACCCCAGTGAGAGCAGAAATGCAAGCGGTTGCCCACAGCAGCCATAGGAGAAAAGAGTGCCAAGTCTCATCTCATCTCATTATCTGAAACCGCTTAATCCCATAGAGGGTCACGGTGAGCCGGAGCCTATCCCGGAAACACAGGGCGTAAGGCAGGAATACACCCGACGACGGGACGCCAGTCCATCGCCGGGAGTGCCAAGTCGTTGTGTTTAAATTGATCAATTAACATTCTTAATTGTTTCGAGAGGCAGAGTTATGTTAATTGTTTAGATTATAATTCTTCATTGGAAGCTGCGCAGTGAGAAAATGTCTATGTGTGTGTCTCCTACCCGAGTTCGACTCTCGGACCTGGTCAACCCAGTGATCAGTTTGATCAGTTGCTCATTGGTCGACCTAGCGTGAGCTCCGTTCAGTATGCAGACACTGCCACCAGGAAGACAAAGGCGGCCGGGCGCGGTGCTAGCTACCCACCTCCTGATGTGCCGTTTCGGCCCTCATAGGTGCTTGCGAATAACACTTGGCCCCACAGTCTTTCTAGGTTACACGGGAGATCTTTGTCTTTGCTCTTTGAAGGCGTTGCCTCTGGTGTCTGTTGCTTTGGGGTGGGGAGGGGTGTCGCAGCTACTGCATGACTTTCAATATTCCCGACCCGTGATGGAAGAGCAAGTGACACATAACAGCATGCCATAACAAGGTGCAATGACATCAACGACATAACCGTGTGTGACCTTTGACTCTGATCTGGTATTTACGCAAAATGACAACAGCAGTTTGGGTAGATCATTTAGAAGGCTGCTATGAATTTCGTTGCAAGACTAGATATTCAATCGAGAAATCAAGTAGTAGATATGATTTGGAGGAAAAAAAGTCTGCATTAGGTGAGACAATTAATAATCATGTGGATTTATGAAGTGCATTTGATAAACTCCGGTTCAATGTGCTTAACAGACAGTGGAACAATTAACACGATTAAAATGTTAAGTTATGAAGATGAGCCTTGAACTTTAGGCTCGAGAGAGGAAGCACTTGTGACAGACTTGAGCAGAGATCCACAACCGTGAGACAAGTGCACAAAAGCTTGCTTCTCCCTTCCTCTTTTAGCCTCACCATAGGAACATAGACTAAAGCACAGCTAGCAGACCTCATTGTTCTCTGAGGTTTACAGGAAGACAATATATCCATCAAATAGTCTTGAGCCATGATGTTAATTACTTTAAAGTAGGCATCAAAATCTCAATCAATTGTGCATTTTACTGGGAGCCAATGTAGAAATGCCATTTGAGCTGCAGGGTAATGCAGTGGTAACATCAACGTTTCACATATTGAAGGTCCAACCCGAGAGTGTTCGAGTCCTACCCTCGGGCAGCTCCTGTCCTGCATTGGCTTTTCCCGGTTCTCCGGTTTACTCCCATAACCAAAAAAAAAACACTCATTAATTGACCTATAACATCATATATAGAACGCAATGTCTGGCAAATATTGGCTCCGGCTGTCTTTCCAGCGCCTCTCCGCAGTTTCCTCGTACCTCCGACTGTTTGAATGAATACCTTCGACATTCAACGAATACTGTGCCGCACATTATAAACTGTGATATTGCAAACACTCCAACCGTGACGTAGCATGGCTGAGTCTGATATAAACAAAAAAGCATTGCAAAGTTACATCGAGGGGAAATGAAAGCCTGAAATATTTTTTTTTCTAGTAGCTGCAGTCGAAATAAAGTTATATAATTCCCGCGATATTTAGTTCGGTATTTTCGCCGGGCACTCCGTTTTCCTCCCACAGTCCAAAAAATATGCTGCTGCATAGGTTAATTGGCTTGCAGACTAAATTGCCCGCAGTGCCCAGTGATAGACTGGCGTTCCATTGTGGGTATATCCCTGCCTTGCGCCCTGTGTCTGCCGGGATAGGCTCCGGCTCACCGCGACTCTGTACAGGACTAAGCGGTTTCTGACAATGAGATGAGATGAGAAAATCTTTAGGGGTAAATTAAACGCGGGTCACCAAAGAAGCACAACACTTGTCGTGACTTAAACTGTTTCAGCCATCATGACATAATCATGTTATTAACCAGTGGCATTTTCCGATGTCATTGCACAGATCACATCAATTTGAAAAAGTCTGGTATGGTACTCATGCCGCCCTCTGCTCAACTGCAGCCCTTTAATGAGGTAACGGTGACGGATATAAGCTTTTTGCCGAAGCCGAATTACAGCCGTGTCCATGGAATTGCACTGGAACAGGAGCCGCCCACTCATAGGAGGCATAAACGGCTATCGAAATGTGATCGTGGGCCGCACTCAAGAAAACGACTCCCAGGGCACATCTGTGAGTTCCCTGCGTGTGGAAAGACTTACAGCAAGAGCTCGCACCTCAAGGCACACCTGAGGACCCATACAGGTAAAGTACGACGTTATAGTCAATTGTCTTTAGGGAGCCTGCGCCCATCCAATCCACATCTGTGCGACTTCTAGATAAGCATGATACGATTAGCTGCGAGCCAAGAAAAGAGCCTACAGCTGATTGGCGAGATCCTCTACAGCATTGTCACGTGACACGACCAGTCAATCGCAGCACTCAAACAATATGAAATTGTCACGAAGCGTGGATTCCTCCGGTCCCCAGTCTTCCTCTTCGTCATGCTTCCACGATGATCACGCTGGCATCAGTCATTCATCATGACATTCCAGAGCAGGCATACTGGAACTCCACTGACGTTCAATTATAACAACAAGAAGGTCTTTAATGACCGGCGCCGAACCCAAGAACGAACACGTGGTCAAAATGTGGGGCATGCAGAGGTACGGAATCACACTCCAATACCCCCAATGCAACTCAACTGCCCCCTCTCCCCGGACGTCAGCCGACCCCTCCCCTCATGCCATACCCCCAGCCAATCATCCCCCTTCCCTTGGTGCCAATTTCCTCATCACTGTCACCCAATTCCCGCCAATCTGACCCAATTCGTGAAAGGGTGTAGGGAGGGGGGGGGGGGAATGGGCCCTGGGTGGTGACGGGGCCCTCCTTATCTTGCTAGCCCTGACTCTGGTGTCATAGCACACCAGTCCTGGCATGGTGCGAGGCTTGACACCACTGTTCCTCCCTTCCCCCCGGCGAGAAGTTCCGGCAAGGACTCCTCGCCGTCATTGTGGCAGGACTCGACCGCCGAAACATAGTCCCAGAGGTGCTCCAGGGCATGCCTCGGCCGCCTGCCCACCGAGGCGCCGCTGGATGCCTCTGGGGTCACTGTGGTTCCTGTGTTTATTGGGGGTCTCCCCAAACCACTGGAGTTGTCCACTCAGACGGACTCTGCAGCGGCAGGCGCAGCACCCGAGGGCTACCGAGGTCTCACAGCTCAGCTCTGCTACCACACGCACCTAGGCTACCGCTGTGGCACATTGCTGTCGTCATCTGATCTGGCTTCGGACCTCCCCGCTCCTCTGGCTTTCCCTGGTGCGACACCCCCCTCCCCCTCCCCCCGGGGGGTGGTCTCCAGGCCTTCAGACACCACAAGATGATCACGCCTGACGTCCGCCAGTCTTTTTCTTGCACCAAAACCGTCTCCAGCGGCAGCTGCTGTACCACTGTGTGGAGTTAGACTCCTAGGGCAAGGTGAGTTTCCCCATCTGCCCCAGGTAGACCCGCGGTGAGAACACCCACACCTGTGCTCTAGCCTGGTACTCTGCGGCCTCACTCCTCAGTCACGCCACCACTGCTTGCCTCAAGTGGTCATTCTCGCCGGCCTGAAAGGCTCGGGGCTGTGGGCCTGGCATAGGGTCTCCAGGCGCTGGTCGAGCACCTCCACTGTCTCTGTCGGCTAGGGCGGGGCCAACCTGAAAAGGACGTCGTACGGCAGATGCGCCTCATGTCCGTGCATGAGGAAGTAGGGGGTCTGCCAAGTGGAGGAGTGTGTCGAGGTGCAGTACGTGAAGACCACATATGGAAGGTGTACATCCCAGTCCCTCTGGGATTGGTCCACAAGGCATCATAGCTTTCCTGCGAGGGTCTGGTTAGCCTCTCGACCATTCCATTTGTTTGGGGGTAGTAAGCCGTGGTCCTTTCTCACCAGATCCCCAGCTCCTGGCAGAGGTTGTCGAAGACTTTGGTCTTGAATTCCCTCCCCTGGTCGGTAAAACTTCGCTCAGGGACCCCCTGCCACAGGACGTACCCCTCCAGGAAAGCTTGGGCGACTGTGGGGGCCGTTTTGTGAGGGATCTCCACCGCTATAGGGTACGGGGTGACATATTCCACCGCCACCATCACGTAGTGGTTACCGAACTGCATCGTGGGAAGCAGCCCCTGCAGATCGATCCCCACAAGCTGATTCACCCGGCTCACGCATAGTGTTGTATGCAGAACAGCATAACACAGTGGACCCTCATGGCCTGCTGGCACCGTTGACATCCCTTGACCCAGGTGGTCGCATCTCAGTTCAAGTCGGGCCACAGGTACTGCTGGTGCAGCGTTACCCTTGTGCGTTGTCCACTGCCATGCCCCCCCCCC
>JAZEWT010000016.1:10071499-10090884 GCA_036362905.1 Mordacia mordax
GGAGGTGGTCGTACACCAGGTGCAATAGCTGTGGCTGTGTCACAGCCAGGACACACACCCTCCCGGTTTCCCCCTTCGGACCCCTGTTCCCGAATTATCCCCTTCCAGAGGCCCAGTTGGAGATAGAAACTCGTCCATGGTCTCTTGATGGCCGACTGGCCCTGGGCAGGGGCATCCCTCACCTCCCGCCAACTCGGCATCGCGACCCTGGGCCTGTCGCAGCTGCTCTTCCATCATTACTGGGAATTCGCAGCCTATCTCTTCCCGATTGGGCTCCATCTGGCGTTCGTCGGCCTCTCCCATGCGCTGTACGACAGAGTGGGGCTCTGCCGTCACTGTGGTAGGATCATCCTCGGGCGAGCGGCACCGGCCCCCCGTGATGCAGGAGCATATCTGGTCTGGTGGGGTGTCGAGGCAGATCGCTGGTCGTCGGGAGAGGGTGTCCACATTGGAATGTGTCCGACCCGCCCGGTATTCGATTCGCAGCTCATACCCTGGAGCTGAGCTAGCGACCTGGCAATCTATCCCCTCGGCTCCTTAAAATTCAGCAGCAACTGTCGGGCGTGGTGGTTGGTGCGGTTGCGGCATCCCCAGGGCTTGCAGGTATGGCCAAAATTGCCGACAGGCGAAGACTACCGCATGCAGCTTCTGTCGAGTAACACAGTAATTTTGCTCGGCCCCACTCAGCTTACGACAGCAGCGCTCCCAACCTGCACCCACTGGTGTTGGTGTCCACCATGAACTCTCAGGAGAAGTCTGGAAACGCCAGGACAGGGCTAAGCAGCAGTCGGTCCTACAGGCCTTGGAATGCAGCATCACAGTCCTCACTCCACTCGAAGGAGCTCTCGGTGGACGTGAGTTGGGTGAGGGACCGAGCGAGGGTGCTGAAGTATGGCACGAACTTCCGTTAATAGGTGGCGAGGCCAAAGGAAGGAGCGCACCTCGGCCGACAAATGGGGTTGCGGCCAGGCGGTGACTGTCCGTACCTTGTCGGGGTCCATGCGCACTTCCTCTCCACTCAACTGGTGTCCCAAAAAAGTCACCTCTCATTGAGTGAGGTAGCACTTGAGGGGCTTCAGCTTGAGGTTGGCCCCCCTCAACTGTCGGAACACCTCACACAAGTGTCGCAGGTGTTCCTCTATGGTCCTCCCAAAACGGTATTGTCGTCCAGGTCAATGAGGCACTGTTTCCACCACAGACCCCCCATCACGTGCTCTGTCAAGCGCTGGAATGTAGCCGGGGCATTAGGACAGGCCAAATGGCATCACCCGGAATTCGAATCGACCCAACGGTGTGGTGGATGCGGTCTTTGGCCGGTCCTCCTTGGCCACCCCGACTTGCCAATACCCGGACACCATATCCAGTGTTGAAAAATACTGGGCCCCGCTCAGCCCGTCCAATATCTCGTCCACATGCGGCATCGAGAACACATCCCCAATCGTCACGGCATGCAGGCAGTGGTAGCCCAAACAGAAGCGGGTGGACCTGTCCTAATTAGTAACCAGAACTATAGGAGCTACCCATGGACTGGAGGATGGCTGAATAATACCCTTCTGGAGCATCCCCTGTACTGCCTCGTCAATCCTCGCCCGCTGTGGGCCCCCATGTGGTAGGACGGGATTCTCACCGGTCGTGTATCTTCCGTGTTGATACAGTGCTGCGTACGATATGTCCTCCCCACGTCTGCATCATACAGGCTAGACACGTCTGCGAAGTCTGGCAAGAGCCTCCGCAGTTGTGTCGCCTCACCTCTTGACAGGGTCCCCCAGTCCACCTGCACTTCGTCGAGGAGTGGAGGATCCGGTTCTCGGCATGCAGGTTCGACTCGCCAGGCCAGGTCCCGCTCATCCTCTGTGGACTCTTCCGCCTCCTCAGTCGACAGGGTGTACACCACTCCCAGATCGGTCCGTGCCTGCAGCAGATGAATTTATGCGACCTTCGTCCCGGCATGGAGTCGAACTGGCGCATTGTGGGGGTTTAGTACTCTCAGTATCAGGCCCCATTCGGTGGTCACCATTGTTGCTGCGCCGACCAGTCCGTAGCATCGGGCAAGTTTAAGAAGGGGAGTCAGCAGCACTTCAACAGGTGGCGAGGTGTAACAACCCCTTGGAGTTTGGGCCCACTTGTGCTCGGCGGTTCAAATAGCTGACTCCATTGTTTCCCGCATTCGGTTCCCCGCCCATTGACCAAGGAACTGACGTCATGTCCTCGACCCCCAGGGTTTAAAGTCATGGCAGTGCTTCCGGGAACTGACATTATGTCTACAACCCCCGGATTTGATGCCACCTCCACTGTCCTGTTTGAGACACTCCAGCCCGGCATCCACGCTCGCTCTAACTCGCAGAACACAACATCTTGCCGCCCCGTACCAACCAGTGCACATTTTCTTGGGATGCACACGGTCACGCCCCAGGTATCCAGTGCTCCCGTCCCAAGGATCCAGGCATGGCACAGTCTCGCCACCGCGTACACGTTGAGACGACTCCTCGCCGAACTTACCCAGCCAGATCTCCAGTGAGAGACGCCCAATGGTTTTTAAGTTGCTGCCACTGGCTTTGTGCCAGCTCGTGGTCCAGTGATCGCAGGCATTGTGGGTCGACCCCTGCACACTGACACAGCTGGCGGCTCACCACCGACACGGTAGCTCCCGTGTCAACAAGGATTCAGATCGCCTGCCCTTCCACTGACCCTTGTACTACCACGGCAGCTCCCAATGGCGTCTCGTCACTCACTATCACTGGGACAAGCCCCGCTGGCCACTGCTTCCCAGCGGTGTCCATTTTCGTTCTTCCATGCTTCGCAATACTGCTTTGGCCCCTGGTACTCCCGACGACCAGGGCCCGTTGTCGTTTAATGGATCTCGAGAGGGATGCGAGGTGTCGAGCGGACAATCCCACTGCACGTGCCCCCTACGACAGCACCAGTAACACCCGGGCACCTCCCCCCCCCCCCGGGCGTGGGGTGTTGGACTTGGGCCATCCCTGTCACTTCGCCAGAATGCCGACGACTGACGAGCCTTCAGCGTCCATAGTCGTCGCTTCGAGGTTTCCCCTGCGAATTTCATCTCTAGGGCATCCAGACGACGCTGGATGTTCAGGAGCACACCACTCAGGTCCGCCAGGCTCGCTGTATCGTCGCCGCGTTGTACCGTCGCCATCCCAGGCAGGCCAGGAGCCGGGCCCTGCATCGGTGTGCCTCGCCACATGCTGCGCTCTCGCAGGCCAAGGCTCTGGCCTGCATCTGTGCCAATGTCAGTTCGGGGCACTCCACGTCCTCATGCCACCAGTCAGTACTCCAGAAGTACCGCAGTAGCTAGATCTTGACTAGGCTCTGGGCAAAGGAACGTCCCTCTTTTGGGTGAGCCCTTTTAACGAGCATTGCCAAACTCTTGACGTAGTCGAGCAGGGGCTCGTCCGGCCATCTGCATCACCACGCCAGCTCCTCTTACACTGCCACCGGTATGGTCCAGTTGAAGCACTCCCCAGCTACCTGCCTGAGCAGGCACGAGTCTTCCTTGAGCCTTGCCTCCAGCCCACCAAGAAACGGTGCCATGCGTCCCCATAGCTGAAGGTGGACGTGCATCACCGTCTCTCTGTTGGACCAACCGCCCGAGTGGTGGGCGCTTATCACGTGCCCCTGGAAGTTGTCCCAGGACTCTGTAGTGCTGCCCCAGAACATCAGCACAATCTCGACTCTCAGTCTTGCCTCCGGTATGGGTTCTATGGGTTATTATCCAGCGACTGACACCAAACTGTTGCGAAGTGTGGGTTTCTCCGGTCACCGGTCTTGCTCTCCATCATGCTTCCACGATGATCGCACTGGTGTCAAACATTCATCACAACATTCCAGAGCAGACATACTGAAACTCCGCTGATACTCCATTATAAGAATAAGAAGGTCTTTATTGACCAGCACTGAACCCGAAGGATGAACACGGGATCAAAATGTGGTGTATGCACAGGTATGGAATAACATTCCAATACCCCCAACGCAACTCAACTGCACGGGGTGCCTGATGATGGCGCAGGGCGCCTGATGATGCTGATTGCAATTATCAGTGAAACGTCGTATTTCATTATAAAAAAAACTGTGGGTTTACTCTCCCACACACCGGTGTCCTGAGATAGTAAAGAATTGGCACGTTTTACTCACGAGACAAGCCTTACAAATTAGCCGTGTCAGGTGGTGGAGGGTTAAACGATGTTTTTTGTCTATGGGTACTATTTGCCAGTGTACATATATAATAAGTAGAACAGGTTTTTACCATTGCTGGCAATTATTCACGTGTTAAGATCTTAAAACACCATAATAGACACATTTCACAATGTGTCTAGTTTGCAAAAGCCACACATACTTGTGACAAAATATGCAAACAGGAAGCTTTGATAACATTTGCATTGTCCTTCAAACTGATTGGCCTACACCAGACATGGCTTTCTTTTGAGCCTGATTGTCAGTGTTAGCCAGATGATGCCAAAAGGCAGACAGCTCAGGACAATGCAATATCTATGCTTAGTAGCTCAGGTAGAGCTGTTTAAGCTCTGGGTACTTTTTGCCAGTGTACATATACAATAAGCAGAACAGGTTTTTAACATTGCTGGCAATTATACACGTGTTAAGATCTTAAAACACTATAATAGATACAGCCTCAGCCTTCAGACGTTCCCCACATGCTCCCCAGCCCTCTGCCCCCATAGAAGGCAAGGGTTCATGGGGAGATCTGCCGGGCAACTATGTATATATTCCCCACATGCTCCCTGGCTTCACTCGGGGCATGAACAGCCATACCCACATGCCTGCTGGGAACATGGCAGACTCGATGCATGGGTTGGCGGTCTGAGTCTGACACCAGTCAGCACCCTCTCTAGCCAAGTACGCATCGCCGCAGGCTTTTTGTTGTATTTCCAAAAGCGGCGAAAGTGGGTGCTCTGGCTCCGGGGGCTGTCGAAATGGTACTCCGAACAAAAGTTCTGCGGGGAAGCGAGACTCATGACTACACATCAGAACTAACGGGGTCTGCCCCATGGATGAATGTGTGGTGCTGTACGCAAACAGCACCACACATTTCAGCTCGCTGGCCACCATCTGGTTAAGGTGCTCGACCACGCCATTTGCCTGGGGTGATATGCTTTGGTCGATTCTTTCTTTATCTCCAGTTCCTGGCAGAGGGCTCTGAATAACATGGCCTAAAACTCCTGACCCTGGTCCATCAGGATGCGCTCAGGGATGCTGTGTTTGGGCACATAGTGTTCCATGAACGCCTGAGCGACTCTGTCGACCGGGTTAATTGCGACAGGGATCTCATAATCTCACTGAATCCCTGCAGGAAGCAACGATAGCATGTGGCAAGTTCCAAGAAAGAGCACACCTTGGCGGCGTTCCACGGTGGTGGTCATTCTACTACTACTCGCACTGTCAGGTTCAGTTTGTACCCCTCGTGCATGGGAAGTTGCCTGCTTAGGTGGCCTCAGTAGGCCACTTTTCCATTACGTGATAAAGCACTTCCGAGGCTTTAATTTGAGGTAGGCCTCGCAGAGTCTGAAAAACACCTCCATTGGTCAGGCTAGATGCTCCAGTACATCTTTTCCAAAGATGATATCATCGAGGTATATTGGGCACTGTTCCCACTGCAGTCCCAACATTACCAATGCCATTAATCTCTCTGGAAGGATTCGGGGCATTTGACAGTCCGAACGGCATCATGCTGAACTCGGAAAGCCCTAATAGGGTTGTAAATGCCGTTTCCACGTCGTCCGCCAGGGTCACCTCGAGTTGCCAATACCCCAAGGATATATCAAGGGTGGAAAAATACTTGGGCCCAACGAGGCTGTCAAAGGTCTCGTCCACGCAGTGAATCGGAAAGGTGTTTCCCAGCATTACTTTGTTCAGTTTACGCTACTCAACACAAAAGCGGGTCGACCCATCTTTTTGCTCACTAGCACGAGTGGGGCTCGAGGGTGGTCGGATCATCCCATCCCTGATTATTTCAGTTACCGTGTTGCCAATCTGGGTCCTCTTGGGCCCTCCCATGTGGTCCACAGAATATATGATGGGGTGAGTGATCCTGGTGTCAATTAGATGTTGGGCTTTGTTCGTTTACCTGACATGGGAATCATGTTGGATCAATACATCTGCACTCTGTGAGCAACTCTTTAAATTGTGTGGCTTCACTTGTGGCCAACTCGCCCCAATTCACCCATACCGCTTCGAGAAGGGGGGTGGCCTACCTCGGTAGAGTTGGGCCACCCTCAAGGCCAGGCTCCCCCATGGGGCCTGAGGCGTCCTATAGCCACAGTGCAAATACCGACCCCCGTGATGCCATGGGTGTAGTGTGTGCACGACTGCTACAATGCTCCGCCGACGCAGGCGCACGGGGCTGTCACGGGGGTTCACCACGTGCAGCACCAGGCGACCCAGCCGGCGGCTGTGACGGTGGTTGACCGACCCCTCCAACCCATGGCGCTAGGCGAGCTCGGGATGGGACGTAATCGCAACGTCCCCAGTGGCGCACAGGTCTATGTCGGTAGACTGCAGCATCAATGGCATGAGGGCCTCGGACATCCGCGCAATGTTCACCCATCACTCCAACCAACCAGCCTCTGTGTCAAAGTCGGGTCAGCGCAGTTACGACCCCTCAAAGGGGATCGTTGCTCCTGATCCCGTCTGTCGGACACACCATAGACCAATGCGGATCTCGAGCCACAGTGACTCGAACAAGTCCGTAACTACAACACACTCATGACACAGTTACGTGGCAACATAGGATTCCTAACGGAAATCCTGTCTTCCTCTGCACACACTTGGTGTCATGCACCCTAGCAGATACAGCCCATCCTTATTCACATCTGGGTCCCTGATCCAACATGAGGTGGTGGATAGGGATTCTGGTTCGTCGGCAGTCGTCGCTGCTCACGATGGAGGTGTCCACCCCCGTGTTGATTAGGCTGCTCGTCAGTCGCTCCCCAACGAGCCCTCTCACTAATACCACCGCCCCCACCATGCCAGCCACCAATGCTTCCAGCCAGATTTGTGTGCCTGGCACGCGTGTTGCTAGCCACGACGCATCCTGTGGGGACACTTGCTCGCACATGTCGTCATTGATTCGTGCTGGGACGAGATCAACTAATTCCCCTGGTTTTCCCGTTCACCAAAGCACGTTTGGCGTTTGACGCCGGCTGCTGCGCCCGCTCTGCGTATAGAAAGTCACGTTGCATGTGACCGGGTGGGTTACATGCAAAACATGTCATGGGGCAGGGGTTCTGACAATTCCCTACCCACTGTGCCTCCATGGCACTGAATCGGCGTTTGAGGGCCTGGAGGTCTTGCTTGAACCTGCTGAGCTCGTGGCGGATACCGGTTATACCCTCATTGAAGTCTCGGTGGGCAATGGTCAGGCCCACGACTGGCGTCGTGTCACGGGAGTCCCCTCCTCATTGGCCTCCTCATCTCATCTCATCTCGTTGTCTGAAACCGCTTAGTCCTATACAGGGTCACGGTGAAGCCGGAGCCTATCCCGGCAGACACAGGGCGCAAGGCAAGGATATAGCGACGATGGGACGCCAGTCCATCGCCGGGCACTGCGGGGCAATTTAGCCTGCGAGCCAATTAACCTATGTAGCAGCATGCTTTTTGGACTGTGGGAGGAAACCGGAGTGCCCGGCGAAAACCCACGCGGACACGGGGAGAGCATGCAAACTCCACACAGAAAGGCACCTGAGCCGAGAGATTCGAACCCGGGACCTTCTTGCTGTGAGGCGACAGTGCTAACCACTGGGCCACGGCGCCGCCCATTGGCCTCCTCCTCTTCCAAATAAACTACGACCACCCCCGCCGCGCTGCTGGCCTCTGCTGTGCCCGTAGGTAATGCGCACTCTCGCAGGCACAAGCTCGCGCGACCAGCTCTTTCATGGCGGTTGGCCTACCTCCTCGATACACCAATCGGTCTCCAATAAGTAGTTTCGCAGTGTGCTGCGACCAACTCTACCAACTCTACTCATATAGGTAAATGCTCCTCACGAGGCCTCGCACATAATCCACATAGTTGCAGAACATTTTGTTCAGCTGTCGGCGGCAATGCGTCAGCGCTGTCCGGCTCATCTCTTCTTGCACAGGAAGCTCGTCAAGGTACCCGGCCACCCGACCCTAAAAGTGCAGCACTGACTTATCAGCCGCTTGTCTATCTGGCCAATTTCCCAGGCGTTTCGCCCGAGTGTCATGCCTAGCCAAAATCTGCATATCTGCTTTACTTAGCAATTTACTGCCTCCCCCCATCTCCCGCGTGAACATTTGTTCCGCGTACACAGCACAAACTACAGCCCAAGCACGCTAACCGCTCCCCACACACTCACAGAGCACTTACCTGCTGCACCACCACTCCTCATACAATTGTTGGGCAGCACGCGGACTCCGTTCTCCTCGTCCACAACCCCATGCTCCTAGATCGATCAGGCTAACGTGGAGGCTTGCTCCTCTCCAGCGTGAGGCAAGGTGAGCTGAAACGCTTTCCTCATTATCACGAAACTTTAATCACACTGCACAATACAACACTGCGATCAACACAACAACAACTGAACAACTACCATTCAAATACCACACTCCGCGCTTTGTGCGCTAACCAATTCCTCACCGCTCGCTACTCCGCTAAACTCTAACACTCTTTCTCGGGAATTTTCTACACTAATGTCCTCTTAACTCCTGTCGCACATCAACCCCAGAATCGCTTCCCCCCCTTCCATATCTTTTATCTACCACCACCATCGTACGTGCATCACATCTGACATCCTGTTTACCACTAGTGAGCGCACCTGGCGTCCTCTTGGACATCCGGTTATTCCGGCCACGCAGCCTGTTTTACTACTAATAATCGCACCTGGCGTCCTTCCGCTCCTCACCTCTCAATGAAGTCTCCTTGGTCAATCACCCTCAACAGTGTAAGTCAATCAAACTGTCATAACCCGGCGATCGGCCCGTCGCCACACCACGAGCATTGAGTTTCACCTAGCCTGGCACGGCGTGGCGCTTGGCACCACACAATCACACAGCACACTATCCGGTGCACCACCACTCTCCACTCACACAGCGCACTAATCGCTATCCGCTATCCTTTTTCTGCCCTGACGTAACTGGTCTCCCCCCCCCCGCCCGATTCTGCTAATTCTGACCGGTCTTGGCCGCATGCCACATTCTGACACACATTTTCCCCTCTCACATTCCACACCTTCGTCTACCAGTCTCTATCGCTGCTGCCCTCGCCAATCCACCCTGGTTGCTAAGCAGGGCAAATATCTAATTTTGGGCGCACCTTACATGCAGAATCTGCCCTGTGAAGATGCACCCCAAGTCGCCAATTCCACTTCCTAGGGAAGACCTTGAGATTTATATGTCGGCTACCAAGGTCTCTGGGTGAAAGCCCATGGGAGTGGTCCCGACGTACATTGAGTGGGCTTTTGCTGTGTGTAACATCGGCCGTGGCACCACATTTCCAAAAGCTGCTCTTTTGGGACCGCCATATTGGGCACTCTTCTTGGGATTGCCATATCGGACGCTCCTCCTCTCTCATTCATATTGTCGTGCCCAGCCAGCGCTCCGTCATCGAGTGGCGAGCGCTTTTGCGCTGGGCCCCATCACCTCGTCTTCACTCTTGCTCTTCGAAACGTTGTGGAGTGCCAGACGAGGCACCGGCTCCTCCGGCTGCCGGGTCCACTTGCTTAGTCGTGTCTGGGCCATTCCACAAAGTTCAACGAGACTTAGTCTCGAACCAACAGTCTTTATTCCGGCGATAGCAAAGTTCACTTGGCGTCGCGGACCCACACTCTCCTCCCCCACTCTCTTGCACGGCCGCCATTTATGTCCCCCTGCCTTGCTCCCCATTGGCCACCCCGAATCCACTAGATGGCACTATTATGCAGACCCGGGACGTGCAGGGTCCCATTAATAATGTCTACGGGCCATTCAACCTGCCACCAGCCCAATCTCCTCTTTGAATTAATGAGCACCACCCAGCCATTGTCTGGTAGGTGACCAGGTGCGCCACAGCGAACGCGCACGGGCCAAATCATGACGTCCGCGAGCCATTCAGCCTGCCACCGGCTCAATCTCCCCTTGCATTAATGGGCAATACACAGCCACTGTCTGGTAGGTGACAATGTGGCACCACAATACATTGAACCATGAAAACTTACTTTAGTATTGTCGGGATACGTGAATTTCTCCGGTCCCCGGTCTTGCTAACCATCACGCTCCTACGCCGATTGCGCTTGCATCGGGCCAGACCACCCAGGGCAGACATGCTGGAACTCCAATCACTCTTCATCATAACAACGAGGTAACCTTTATTACCGGCATCGAACCCGAAGGATGAACACGCGGTCAAAAACATGTAGC
Source organism: Mordacia mordax (assembly GCA_036362905.1). Taxonomy (NCBI): domain Eukaryota; kingdom Metazoa; phylum Chordata; class Hyperoartia; order Petromyzontiformes; family Petromyzontidae; genus Mordacia; species Mordacia mordax. Next base: position 10,081,883 of record JAZEWT010000016.1, read on the forward strand.
ATATCTCACGGGCACGGGATCACACCCAAGTCTCCAACGCAACTGACACGCCCCTCACTGCCCCCNNNNGCCCTGCCAATTACGGGGGAAGGGCTGAAGGGCCCACCCCATCTTGCCTGACCCCTGGCCCAGGCGTCGTGATGCACCTGTCCTGGCACAGCGCGAGGCTTGGCACCACAGTATAATACAGATGGTTCTTCATTCCAGAAGATGTGTCACTTAAACAAAATGATCATAAAAGAAGCCACAGTATGCAAACGTTTGCATGCTTGCATTTAGTGTTAATAATTATTTCGTCTCAGCCTTGAATGCATAGCTTGTGCAGTTTGAAAAAATTACGATGAAGAGAGCAAAGTCGGCCGAGCATGGTGCAAGTCACTCACACCGTCGTGTGCTCTACTGGCTTTTATAGGTGCTCACTAACAGCACTTGACCATACAGTACATGCGAGGGATCATTGTCTTTCTTATTGTAACTACACGCTCAGATATAATATATTCTAGTAGGCCTGCCTATAATTCATCCTGGGTTGACAGCCTTCATAGGTGCTCGCTGATATTACTTGCCTCAAAAGTTGATTTAGGCTATAGAGAAGGCTTTTGTCTTCTTTTTTTGTGTTGATGTTGCTGTTGTTGGTGGTGACAGGCGAGAAGCCATACGGTTGCAACTGGGCGGGTTGCGGATGGAGGTTCGCGCGCTCGGACGAGCTGACGCGCCACTACCGGAAGCACACGGGCTTGCGGCCCTTCCCATGCCCGCTGTGCAAGCGCGCCTTCTCACGTTCCGACCACCTCACCCTGCACATGAAGCGCCATGTGTGACCCATTCACACCGCGCAGTTACACGCAATCTGGCAACCTGGCAGTGTGCATGTAAATAAGTGGGTGAGTGAGTGGTTGCGTGCATCAAGCCGTGAATGCAGTTAAGATGTAGTCGGTGAGCAAAGGTGATTTGTGTTGCGAGAAGCATATGTGCAAGTGGGTATGAACTTCTGGAGCGCGGTACCTAGTGTTAATAGGCTGCTGTTATTAAAGTAAAACTGCAATGTGCGAAAGTGGACTTGTGAAGTTAGAGTTTTTCGGGACGGACAGTGCGATTGCGAAACACGTGTTGGCGAGCTTCTGTTGCTTACCCATTGTTACCCATTGTCGCGTGAGCGACAATGGGTAACAATGGGTAAGGGTGAGGGAGTGTAGTCGCCACTCATGTTCGTTATGCCCGGGCCCGCGCGCGCTGTTCAATAACACATCAAAAGACAAGAAGTCTCTGCTCGCTGGCTGAAAGATCATGGAGTGAATGCTGATCTTCGCCGTGGCCTTTATCGTCGAGCCGCCACGAGTCTGCAGTCCAAGTCGTGGTGCCACAGTTGGTGTCAGACAGTGGGATGCGGACTCACGCACGAGGATGGTGCCGCGACTTGAGACTGCAGCGGGTGGCGGCGGAGGCAGCGAGCAGTCAGACTAGCAGTGGAGCGAGTGGCGTGGGCCGGGGGCGGGGCAGCGACAGCGAAAGCGAGGCGCGGGGGAAAATCGCCGCAGCAAAATGGCGGATCGACTCGAGAGTCGCAGGGTGGTGAGCGACGGCGATGGTGACGACGACGGCGGACGGCAATGGTGACGACGACGGCGGACGGCGATGGCGGTGACGACGGCGGACGGCGGAGCGATGGCGGGCTCGCCATTGTTTGCCGGGCCGCGCCGCGCAGGCTGCCGGGCCGTGCCGTGCAGGCTTGCCGGGCCGCGCCGCGCAGGCATGCCATTGCCCAGCGGCCACGCCATGCAGGCTTGCCATTGTCCGGCGGCCGCGCGTGGTGTCGGGGGCCGCCGGGAGCCGGGGAGGGGGCCCGTTGGGGGCCCCCCGGCGCATCCCAAGCCGGGAAGAGATGACGGCGAAGGCGGGAGGAGGCGAATCTGCGGCATGGCTCGGCGGGCCTACGTTGTACAGCGGTTGGTGTAGAGGTGTACGTGTGTGTGTGAGTTTGTGTGTGTGCGAGTACGTGCGTGTGTGTGTAGGTGTAGGCGTGTGTGTACGTGTGTGTGTAGGCGTGTGTGTGTGTAGGTGTGTGTGTGTGAGTACGTTTGTGTCAGTGTGTGTGAGCGAGCGTAGCGCTCTGTGTGTGAGCGAGCGTAGCGCTCTGTGTGTGAGCGAGCGTAGTGCTCTGTGTGTGAGTGAGCGTAGCGCTCTGTGTGTGAGCGAGCATAGCACTCTGTGCGTGGGTGAGTGAGCGAGCATAGCGCTCTGTGTGTGAGTGAGTGAGCGAGCGTAGCGCTCTGTGTGTGAGTAAGCGAGCGAGTGCACCGTGTGTGCACTGAGTGGGGAGTGGTGGCGCAGCGGCAGGTGCACTGTGTGTGTAGTGATTACGAAGTGATGGTGCAGCGGTTAGCGCACTGTGTGTGTTGTGGGTGGGGAGCGGTGCTGCAGCGGTTAGCGCACTGTGTGTGTAATGAGTGGGGAGCGGTGGTGCAGCAGTTAGCGCACTGTGTGTGTTGTGAGTAGGGGAGCGGTGGCGCAGTGGTTTACGCACTGTGGGTGTAGTGAATAGGGAGTGGTGGTGCAGCGGTTAGCGCACTGTGTGTGTAGTGAGTGGGGAGCAGTGGCGCAGAGGTAGCGCAGTAGCCGCGGATAGCGGGTGGCGCAGCGGTTCGCGCCATAGCCATTGGCGCAGTAGCGCGGTGGAGCTGCGCCGATGTGGGGCTGCCATTGTGGTGGCGCCCGTCGGCGCTGGAGCCGGGGGAGGGGGACCTCTTGGGTCGCCCGGCTCGTCAGACCCCAAGGGGAGGAGGGTGCGGAGCGGTAGCGCAGCGGTTAGCGCGATAGCCGTGGGGTAGCGCAATGGCGCGGTAGGTAGCGGTAGCGCAGCGGGTAGCGCGGTAGCCGCGGGGTAGCGCAATGGCGCGGTGGATAGCGGTAGCGCAACGGGTGGTGCAGTAGCCGCGGTGAGGAGCAGTAGCACGGTGGAGCTGCGCCGATGTGGGGCTGCCATTGTGGTGGCGCCCGTTGGCGCTGGAGCTGGGGGAGGGGGGCCCTTGGGTCGCCTGGCTCGTCAGACCCCAAGGGGAGGTGAGTACGGAGCGTGTGGCCCAGCGGTTCGCGCCATAGCCGCGGTGAAGAGACTGGCGCAGAGATTGGCGCAGTGTGAATGTGGGGGGGAGCTTTATGAAAGATTGTTGGCGGGCAGTTGTGGCCCGAGGACGGGCCTAATGCCCGGGGGGGGAACTGTGGAGTTAGAGTTATTCAGGACGAACAGTGCGATTGCGAAACCCGTGTTGGCGAGCTTCTGTTGCTTACCCATTGCCTCGCCGGTATATACATGATGTCATCTGGAAGGCGCGCGAGCGGACGGTGCATCAGCTGCCTGTTGTTTACTCAATCTCGTGACCACGGGTGAGGGAGTCATCAGTCAGTCATCAGGTCGTCAGGATGTATCGCCGCTCGTGTTCGTTATGCCCGGGCCCGCGCGCACTGTTCAATAAAACATCAAAAGACAAGAAGTCTCTGCTCGCTGGCTGAAAGATCGTGGAGTGAATGCTGATCTTTGCCGTGGCCGTTATCGTCGAGCCGCCACGAGTCTGCGGTCCAAGTCGTGGTGCCACAGACTGATAGTTGTAATAGGGCTGAAGGGTGGCAGAGTGTTCAAATGCGTTAAATGGTTGTGCGGTGCTCAGCTCTGACGGTGCCAGGCTGCGTGCATGCGGGGGCTGTGCCAGTGTGCCCCAGCACTACTGCCAGCGTGTCACATGGTGTTGAGGCGGCTGGCAGAGGTGAACTGAGGACACTCGGTAAGCGGTAAACAGCCCAAACCAGGGGATAGCCCCTTTAGTTGTTGACCTGACATGGAATGGTCAGGCGATTGACAGAGATGGTGGCAACAGCGTGGCGCGCCTTTAATTTGTCGGGTGGCACATGCAACATTTTCGTTTGGCTAATTGGCTATCCTGACAGTGCTGGTGACTGCAGTTGTCAGACACATATAAGCGTGCGTCGCGAAAGCTCAGGGCTCGGGTTCTGTGCCTGGGATTTGTGAATACCATACTGTTTGTACTGCTGTGCGTAAACTTCGCTAAGTATCGTATCACCCATAGGGTTGCGCGGTAACTTTTTCCCTGAGTGGCCAAGTGGCCGGTTGTACACTTGTTTAAATAAACCCCAACTCCTTACATTTAGTCTGCGCCTGTTGACATGCCTGGCCGGGAGAGCGTACCGCGAGAGTCCATCATTGCGTGTGACGTGCGAGGATTACCCGATGGCGAGCCAGCCTTGAGCGTCCATGCGAGTGTCAGGATCAGCCGAGGCGAAGCCGTCAACAATGGCCCCGAGTGTCGCCGCGATCCGTGACAGTTATGGTGTCAGACGTCTGGATACGTCGCCATGTCGGAGGAGGGGAAACAAGGATCGCGCTGACGTTCGAGGGCCATGCCACAGAATCGTGGGAGGATTTTCGGCAGCACATCAACAGCGCGCAGTGCCTCGGAGGCTGGTCCGCTAAGGAGACTGCGGTATGGGTTCACCTGCAGCTGCGGAGACACACGGCACATATCTTAAGGACGCTGGAGGAGGGGACCAGGGATGACTGGACCCTCCTCAGCTAAGCGGTCGGGGAACGCTTCAACCGAGTCGTCCCCGCGGCAGCGCAGGAGGAACTGGCATGGCGGCACAGGCGGTCGGACGAGCCGCTGCGCAACTTTGCAGAGAACTTGGCGGAGCTCGTCAAGTGATCCTACCCGGGGGAGGGACGCCGGTTCACACTTAAACTGGTAAAGATAAAACTGCTCCGATACCTCCAAGGGACAGAGTGGTGGCAAGAGGACGCTGAGCGCCCGGAGCTGTCCCTCGCTCAGGTCGTCGCCAGGGCTTTGGCGTGCGAGAGTACGGCACGCGGCCAGACCCGCCGGCACCAGGGGGCGCTGCTAACTTGTGGGGACCTGGCGGAGGACGAAGCGGAGACAGCCGTGCTGCAGCAGCGGGACCACGGAGCGGACGCGGCCGCGTCACAGCGGGGCGGGACCACAGATCGAGCCCGGTGAGCCTGAGTGAAAGCTCAGGGGGATTGAACAGCAGCTCGACTCTCTGGAGTTGGAGTCCGGAGGAGGGTCCCCAGTGAAGCAACCACAGGCCACAGAGGACCGGCGACCGCCGAGACCCATCAGGTCGACCCAGGTCCAGCGCCCCATGCCGGGGGAGAGACCAACGTGTTTCCTACACCACCGGAGGGGTCATCTGCAGAGGGACTGTCCGCAGAAGGCATCGCCCTCACCTGCAGAGGAGTTAAACGACAACGGGCCCTGGTAGCCGGGAATACCGGGGCACGTGGAGAAATTCCGAGGGCAAGGGGCTCATCTCAGCACTGGGCTGCGATGGCACCCCGCTGGGGCCTACAGCGGTGGTCCCCAGACTGGTGGAGGGGCGCTCCACGTGGGTGCTGCTGGATACGGGGGCCACCGTGTCCGTGGTAAGCAGGGACGCGTGCCGGTATGCGGGGGTCGACCCACAGTGACTGCGGCCACTCGACAGGGCCTTGATCCAAGCCAGCGGCGGTGAGCTCCTGGCGACCAGTCGGCTCACGCTGGAAGTGCAAGTTAGATCGTCGAGGGGCCACCTGGACGTTTATGTGGCCAAGAGGTTGCGTCACCCCTGCATCCTCAGGACCGGAGCATTGGAAGCCCTCGACATCACCGTCATTGTCCCGAGGAGGTCTATTCAGCTGGGGGCATCCCAGGAGGAAATCCACTTCTGCAGTGGGTGGGAGGTGACCGGTCCAGCTGAGCATGTCTTGGGCAGGGCGATGGGGGTGGTGCCAAGACAAGGGGTGGCTCCAGGTGGGGGTGTGGCTGTGGCAGCAGATCAGGGAGGTACATCCATAACGTCAGTTCCTGGGGTCACCAGCATGACGTCATTTCCCAGAAGCGCAGACGTGACGTCGGCCCTGGAAGGGGCCCGCGTGATGTCAGCTCCGGGGTCATGGGGCACAACGCCTAACATGGCGAGGTCCAGCACTGGCTTCGTGGGCCGTTGGGCGCTCGTCGGCCCCAACCCCGAGGCTCTGCTGTACGTCGTCACCCGCGGCCGAGATGGGGCCGCGCTTTGCGGCGAGGTGCTACTAATGTCCCATCCGGATCTCGCTCGCTGCCACGGGCTCGTGGGCACAGCAACAGTGGTGGTTGCCGAGTGAGGCCTAGTACTTGGTGTTAAACCCCCACAACACCCTGGTACGGCTCCGAGCTGGGACAGCGGTGGCCGAAGTGCACCCGCTGTAAGCTCACACTGATCCGGTGGCCGTGTACACCCTGTGGACCAGGGATGCGGAGCAGGCCTCGGAGGAGGAGCGGGACCTGGCTTGGTGAGTGGGGCCAGTGGCCCAGGAGCCAGGTCCCCCACTTCTCATCGAAGTTCGAGTGGATTGGAAGAGCCTGTTGAAGGGTGAGGCAGTGCAGCTAAAAACCTTGCTTCGTGACTACGCGAACATATTCAGCCAGCATGACGTGGACATAGGGAGGACTGACCGGGCACAACACCACATCCGCACTGGGAATGCACGGCTGGTGCGGGTGCCGCCATACCACATGGGTGGCCCCAAGTAAGCCAGGGTCGATGAAGCAGTCAACGAAATGCTTCGGGATGGAATCATCCAACCGTCCTCCAGCCCCTGGGCGGCCCCAGTAGTCCTGGTAACCAAAAAGGACAGGTCGACCCGTTTCTGCGTAGACTACCGCCATCTGAACGCCGTGACAGTGAGCGATGCCTTGCCCATGCCCCGTGTGGACGAGACACTCGATGGGCTGAGTGGGGCACGGTACTTCTCCTCCCTCGACCTGGCCTCTGGCTACTGGCAGGTCAGGGTGGCCGAGGACTGGCCAAAAACTGCGTTCACCACCCCGATGGGCCTATTCGAGCTCAGGGTGATGACGTTCAGGTTCTCCAATGCCCCAGCCACATTCCAGCGTCTCGTGGAGCAGGTGATGGGGGGGCTTCAATGGAGAACCTGCCTCATCCACCTCGACAACGTCATCATCTTCGGCCAGTCCATGGAGGAGTACCTGGCTTGATTCCAGGAGGTATTTCAGTGGCTGAGGGCGGCGAATTTGAAACTGAAGCCCAGCAAGTGCTTCCTCACCCAGCGGGATGTGGGGTACCTGGGGCACCGGGTGAGTGGAGAACGGGTGCGTATGGACCCGGACAAAATCTGAGCCGTCACTGAGTTGCTACGGTCACGCACGTCAGCCGAGCTGCGTTCTTCGGCCTCGCCATGTACTACCGCCGGTTCGTGGCGAACTTCAGCACCCTCATCCGTCCCCTCACCCTGATCACGTCCACCAAGCGGAGGTTCGAGTGAACCCAGGACTGTGAACTCAAGGGCCAGCTGGTGCACATCCCCGTACTGGCATTCGCGGACTTTATGAAGGAGTTTATTGTGGATATGGACGCCAGCGTGTGCGGACTGGGGGCGGTGCTGTCCCAGGGCGAGGGGGACGAGCTTGTGGTTACCTATGCCAGCAGGACGTTGTGCGCGGCTGAGCAGAATTACTGCATGACCCAGCAGGAACTACACGCCATCGTGTTTGCCTGCCAGCAGTTCTGCCCGTACCTGCATGCCCGGGGGTGCCGCATCCAGACAGACCACCACGCCCTGTACTACCTCCTCAATTGTCGGAAGCTGAGGGGACAGATGGCCCAGTGGTTAATGGAACTGCAGCAGTACGACCTGTGCATCGAGTACCGGGCGGGGCAGATGCACGCCAACGCGGATGCCCTCTCCCGGTGACCGACCATCCGCCCGGACACCCCACCCGTCCAGTTGTGCCCCTGCTTCACGGGGGGCCAGTGCCGCCTGCACGCCAACGATGCTACCGCAGAAAACTGTGAACCCGCGCACCGCGATTCAGCACCTGGGCAAGGCCGACGAGCCCCAGGTGGAGCCACTCATGGAGTAGGTGGGCTGCGAGTTTCCGGGGCTCACCAACGAGCAGCTGCGAAACGCCCAAGGACGCAACCCAGAGCTGGCCGAGGTGAGAGATGCCCTTGCCCGGGTTCAAGTGGTCATCAAAGGGCCCTGGGCAAGCCCCTACCCCCAGCTAGGACTTTGGCAAGGGGTAGTCTGGGAACGGAGGCCCGACAGGGAAGCCGGGCTGGTGTGCGTCCTAGCCGCCACCCGACCACAACTATTTCGCCTCGTCCATGACCATCCTTTGGGGGGGCACGCCGGCAAACACTACACCAGTTTAACCCTGCGACGCAGGTACCTCTGGCCCCGCCTGAACCGTGACGCGGCCGCATGGGTGAAGGGCTGCCAGGGGTGCCAACAGGCCGCGAGGGGTCCGCATGCTACGCCGTGCCACTGCAGCCGCTCTGGATCAGCCGAGTGAACCAGCTGGTGAGGATCGACCTCCAGGGACCACTCCTCACGACCAGCCAAAGCAACCGCTACATCGTGGTTGCCGAGAAACCTAGCAGCACGCTGATTACAGCAGCGGTGAAGCACTGTAACACGACAGATGATATTTATAGATAGACAGATGTTTATTATACAGTAGAAAGTATGCAGTGAGCTTGCAAGCTCTCGATGTGGGATTCCTACAACAAACGGAACAACACATAGGACAAAAGGGTAAATAGCATATGTGCATAAATGACACTAACCATAAAAATGTAAACAGTAACGAGCAAAATTTCACAATTAAACTCACAACACCAACGTCTGCAAAGACAAAACCCCAAACACAATAATTACGTAAAAAGTAGCATTCAAGATTTCACAGCAGAATTAATAAGACAAACAAAGAGCAACAATGGTATGGGGAAAATGTAAGATTTTAGCACAACATAACTTTTGTACTGATGTAGGTTTTCCCAGCTCGATGCATGATGACTCCTTACCAAAGCTGTCCTTTTGGGATAGCCTTGTCGAGCGCTCCTCTCGTCTTTTCGATGTTTCGCCTCCCACGTTAGAGGCATACTAAGGCGTGATGGGTCTGACTGCTGGATATCACTGTACTAGGTTAAATGTG
>JAZEWT010000016.1:10124276-10141337 GCA_036362905.1 Mordacia mordax
TGTCACAGTGTGTATGAGTGTGTGTCTGCGTGTGTGCGTGTCACAGTGTGTGTGAGTGTGTGTGTCTGCGAGTGTGTGTGTCACAGTGTGTGAGAGAGTGTGGGTCTGCGTGTGTGCGTTTCACAGAATGTGAGTGTGTGTGGCTCAGCGGTTAGCACGCCGGGCTACAAAACCTGAAAACCTGAGTTTGATTTCTGCTCACGGCCAACACCTGATGAGATTTCTGGACCGATCCTGTGTTTTCCCCTAGGTCGACTCAGCCTTAAATGAGTACTTATTAGTTTGTGTAACCCTTGCCAGGTGGCCGAGCGTGGTGCTGGTTGCCCACCTCCTTGTGTGCTGTATTGACCTCCATAGTTGAGGTGCTGCCTAATCGTACTTGACCCTACAAGCCCTTAGAGCTAATAGGGAATCTTTGCTTGTTGTGTGTAGAATTTTTTCCTGCTTTTAGGAGAGCTTTATGGCATTGAGCGAAAACAGCAGTAAATTCTCTGTGAAGGCTGAAGAGTGAGAGTTCAAGCAAAGTAAGATTGCGAGTGGGATAACCGTATAATGAACAATGCTAAATTAATTAATAATTAAGATGAGAAAAAACAGGCGCAGCCAGAGTTATGTGATGGGAGGATCATTCCAAGGTTAGAAAACAACGAAGTGTTGGAGCAAAGTAATAAATACAGAGTTATGTGTGGGGAGGATCCCTCCAAGGTTAAAAAACAACGAAGCGTTGAAGCAGATTAATAATAAATAATTGCAAAGCGGAACACAACCATATAAGGACATGACAAAAATGATGAGTTGAGGTTTTTTTAGTTGGGCACATCCCACAGAAAAAACTGGATAAAAGGCGCCGTTCGAGTGGCGAACGAGACTCACGAGCGAGCACCCAAAGCAACTCTGACAGGTAGCTAACTGGGAAACGCCAGTCTGCCGGGAGAAAACTTGGGTGTTTACGTGAGTCCCAAAGCCTGCTGCTGGAGAGTCTCAGTTACGTTTTTTTAGCCGCTGACAGCTTATGTTGCTCCGTACTTATATTGGAGAATTATATTCATTTTTTTACGCTTCCTTGTTGCTTTGAAATAAACCTATTATACAGTTGCAAAGTCGTGGTGTAAGCTCTGTGGAAGGACGGCCATCACGTAACATAAAAGATCTGAGGTGTCGAGGTTTTTTTGAACCCGACAACTGCAGTAACCACTACAACCGCAGTAACCACCACAACCACAGTAACCACCACAACCACTATAACTGCAACAACCACCACAACCACATCAACTACAGCAACCACAAAAACCACCGCAACTGCAGTAACCACCACAACCGCAGTAACCACCACAACCACAGTCACCACCACAACCATAGTAACCACTACAACCGCAGCCACCACGACAACCACAGCAACCAACGCAACCACAGCAACTACAACCACCACCACAACACAGCAACCACTCTAACAACAGCAACGACCGCAACCACATTAACTTCCACAACCACAGCAACCACTACAAACTACCACAATCACCACAACCACCTCAACCACCTCAACCACCATAACCACAGTAACCACCACAAACACAGCAACCACAGCAACTACCACAACCATAGCAACCACCACAACTACCACAATCACAGCAACCACCACAAACAGCAACCACCAATACAACCAACAACAACCGCCATTCGCCACTAAGTGGCGGTGACGTCACCACGGCACCTGTGCCAGGCCATATGTAACTTTAAGCCACGTGAAGTGTCAAAGGCTCGCCGACAGGTGGTCACGGGACAGACCCAGGTGTTATGGGTTACCTGACTGAAATGACTGGCAGATGCACCACCTATGCTCCCTACTGTGCTAACTAGCTGTGTTTTAGTCGCCCGACGCTCCACTCGTTGCTGTGAGCGTCGCTCCTCCGCCCTCTGTTGTTGTTGGAGGGTGACTACCTCCAACTGCCCCGTAGCGTCCTTCACGATCCTCCTCCACAGAGGTCGATCTTGACACCGCTGGTACCAGTCTTCAGCAAGTCAACTCAGCTCCAGGTCCTCCGGTGCCACATCAGTCCATCTCTTCTCTAGCCTGTGCCATGCCCGTTTAGCCCCCTCTATCCTGCCAAACAGCAACTGCTTGGGCATGCGGTGGCTGGGTATACGGGCTACATGACCGAGCCACCACAGCCTCACCTGCTGAAGGAGCTCACCAATAGGACTTTGTCCAGATCTTTCGAGAAATTTGTGAGCTCCTCACACAATTCTACCTGGTTAAACGCAGGATGGATCATAGGCAGGCAAGCCAAAGAGTTTCTAGAAGGCGCAGATGTTCTGCCAGGGGGGTCCACGTTTTGCAAGAATAGAGAATAGAGGGCATGACTGCAGCTGAGAAGACCCGAGGCTTCGTGTTGAGCAACAGGCCAGGCAGCTTCCACAAAGCGTTACATAGCCGATGAAACGATAATTCTGCCCAACTGATTTGGAGCGAGACCTCTACTGTCAAACTGGAACCAGCCATAAGCACACTGCCGAGGTATGGAAATTTCTCCACGGTCTCCACAACTGCCCCATCACTCATGGAGAGCTGAGGAGGTGGAGAACCTGGTACCAAACACCCAGACAGGTGCTTGGTTTTGGTGGGGCTGATGGTAAGATCCCACCTTTTTGTGTTCTCCAGGTTCAACAGCAGAGCCCCCAACTCCTCCTCAGAATGAGCAGCAATCGCCAAATCATCGGCATAGATAACATGGTTGGCCAATAGGGAGCCATCCCTTGACTGCACCCGGGCATCAATCAGCCTCCCGTTGTACCTGTACCAGATGGAAATTCCACTGAACATCCATGGAAAGCCTCTCGAGCTACGTGGTCAAAAAAGATGTTGAATAATGTCGGAGCCAAAGGACATCCCTGTCGCAGACTAAGGTGAACAGGGAATGGCTCTGACTCCCGACCACATAGATTAACCCGGGCTAGCCCACCCTCATGAAGGTCCTTAATGATGGTGAGCAGGGAGGGTGTCAGGGATCCCGATAGCATGAAGAACAATCCACAGCCCTGGCCTGCTGATGGTATCGTAGGCATTGACCAGGTCAATAAAGCAGAGATGCAGGTTCTATTGGAATTCCGTACATGTCTGCTGCAGCAACCGGACAGAGAATATGGCATCTGTGCAAGATCACCCCGGCCTGAAGCCACATTGGGGTTCCGCAAGCCTCTCCTTAGCATGCCTAGCAAGGCGATGTTGAATGATCCTTGCTAGGACCTTTCCCACCACAACCACAGACACCACCACAATCACAGCAACCACCGCGACCACCACAACCACAGTAACCACCTCAACCACAGTAACTACCGCAAGCACAGCAACCACCACAACCACAGCAAGCACCACAGCCATAGTAACCACCACAACTACTGCACCCACCACAATCACGGCAACCACCACAATCACAACATAAACCTGGTTCGCAATGAGCCATAGAGACACACAAGGACACAGAACAGAGACAAAGCTAGACATCGACTCAGCGAAAAGGATTTTGATACATGAAGACTGACACACGAACACTGAGAGACACTCACCATCTTCTACAGTGGCATCTTGGTCTCTGTGAGGAGACATAAGGAGACACACAGACAGATACCCGTTGAGGCACATTGACATGAAGGGACACGGGGAAGCAGTTGGGGGACATTGCCAAATAAAGAAATGAAAACAGAAACAGACACATGGAGACACAGGGACATATTGAGACGCAAGACCAATAACCCCCTTATTGCATTACCAGAATTTTGGGCGGCAGGGTGGTGCAGTGGTAACATCTGCGCCTCACAGAAAGCATGGTCTTGCCCGAGCAGGTTCGATCCCTGCCTTGGGCACCTTTCTGTGTGGAATTTGTGTATTCTCCCCCCTTAATTCGAAGGAATTGGTGCGTCTTCTGTTCAACGTGACAACCCCTTGCTGATTGGCCGTGTCAGGTGTCGGCTGGTGGAGGGTTAAACGACACTATTTTGTAATTTATAACTTTCTACGTGACCTGACCCCAAAAAAAATGCATTTCATTGATATTCTCCCCCTGTTATGCGTAGGTTTCCTCTGAGCTCTCCGATTTCCTACCACAACTTAAAAAAAATACACATTAATTAATTGACCAATGACATCCGAATATATAGGAAGCAGTGTGTGGCAATGTGGCGCCGGCAAACCGCCTGGCTGCCTCCTCCTCCTCCGCCTCTCTGTGCTCTCCTCGCACCTCTGAGTCTTTCTCTGTCAAAAGAATACCTTCGATAGTGAATGAATATTTGTGCGTTACAAATGCTAAATGATTATCATTTTTATTATTAATTTTAAAGTCATTATTTCAAGCACTTATGACGACCGGCACGGCACACTAGGAGGTGGGTGGCCCAGCACCACGCCCTGACTGCATCTGTCTCTCTCTCTCTCTCTTTATGTGAAACCGCTTAATCCTATATAGGGTCACGGTGAGCCGGAGCCTATCCCGGAAACACAGGGCGTAAGGCAGGAATACACCCGACGACGGGACGCCAGTCCATCGCCGGGCATTGCGGGACAATTTTAGTCTGCGAGCAAATCAACCTATCCAGGAGCATGCTTTTGGACTGTGGGAGGAAACTGGAGTACCCGGCGAAAACCCACGAAGACACGGGGAGAGCATGCAAACTCCACACAGAAAGGCACTCGAGCCGAGAGATTCGAACCTGGGACCTTCTTGCTGTGAGGCGTCAGCGCTAACCACTGGGCCACTGCGCCGCCCTGCATCTGTCTAACTAATGTAAGATTACAATAGGTTTTACCGTATCTGGCGATTATGCAGGTGTTAAGATCGCAGGTGTTAAGATCTTATGCAGGTGTTAAGATCTTAACACCTGCATAATCGCCAGATACGGTAAAACCTATTGTAATCTTATATTTGTATACTGGCAAAAAAGTACCCATAGTGGCTAACTAATTTTTATACACCATAGTAGGTACTCCTAGATAAGGCCCAGGCCCAGATCAGAAATTAATCACTGGTGCTGGCCATGAGCGGGAAACCACCTCGAGTCGTCGAATTTGTAGTGCCACGCACTAACCACTGCAACCCCTCTCCAAATGTGTGCCTATGTCTGAAACAGGCACACATTGAGATACAGGGACACAGGAATAGAACAAGACACACCGCCACACACACAGGGATACATTGAGACACACAGACACACAGGAAAATTCAGGGACACACAAATACATTGACAAACATAGATAGTAATTATTGCATTTATAAAGTGCATTTCACCCGATGGTCACAAAGCGCTGCACAGATATGCAGAAACAATGCACGTCAACAACAGCATTAGAACGGAAAATCAGCAGCAATAAAAAAATTGGGGTTTTTTTTTTATTCACACATCGTTGCAGAACAATATGTAAAATATGATCAAACTTTGAAATATAATTTTAAAATGCAAACTTATTAGTGTTTAGAATACATATATTGGGAAATGGTTTAATGTAACATTTATAGTATAATAATAATTATTTAATTTATAGAGCACCCATCACCCAAGACAGACACACAGGAATAGTTTGAGACAAAGGGAGACACAGGGGCATACAGAGAAAATAGAGATACATTGAGACACAGAGACACATAGAGATACATTGAGGCACCTGGAGACACAGAAACACTGGGATACATTGAGACAGTGACACATATGAACACACGGGGCCACATGGAGACATACAGAGACACAGGGACACACAGGTGAGTGATAAGTGAGTGGTGAGTGGCGAGTGAGCAGGGTTTAAGTGGTTTGTGGTGTATAAGTGGTGTGTAATTGGTGTGTGAGTGGTGATCGAGTAAGTGTTCAGTGGATGGTTTGTGAGTGGTGAGTGAGCAGTGAGTGGTGAGCGAGCAAGTGGTGAACAGTGAATCAGTGGTATGTGAATGCTTAGTGAGCAGTGAGTGGTGAGTGAGTGGCGAATGAGTGGAAAATGAGACTGAGTGAGAAATGAGCGAGTGGTGAGACTGAGTGAGCAGTGTGTGAGTAGTGAGTGAGGCTGAGTGAGTGGTAAGCACGTGGTAAGTCATACTGAGTGATTGATGAGCGATTGGTGAGGCTAATTGAGTGGGAAGCGAGTGGTGGGTGAGGCTGAGTAAGTGGTGAGCAAGTCTCACTCGTCCTCTGCTCTCTTCATGCTTCTCTTCTTGTCGCGTCTCAGGTTAATGCCTTTGAAAATATTCCAAGTCTTCCCCTTCCCAACGCTCACAACCACAACCATATCAATAACTACAACCATCACTCACAAGAACTCCCACCACAACAACCACTCAAACCACAACCACCACTTACACCCACTTACCAAAACAACTATACCAACATTGTAATAATGTAGGTTGTCACGGCTCAATGCATGATGATTGCTTCGAAAAGCTGCTCTCTCAGGACAGCCACGTCGATTGGAGAGAGGGAGCAATCGACGCGGCTGTCCTGAGAAAACAACTTTTCGAAGCAATCATTATACCAACAACCACAACCACCACTCACAACCACTTTCACCACTACAACAAAACCAACAAACAACAACCCTCGCAAGCACTCACACCTACTAACACAACTACGCAGTACCAAAAACACGACAACCACCATTACCAACCACCAGCCCCTGTGTCTCCATGTCCCTGCGCCTCCATATTCCTGTGTCGTCGGGTGTCTCTATATGCCGGGGTGCCTCCGTGTTCCCATGTCCCCGCATGCCCATGTACCCATATCCCCCCATATCCACGTCCTGCATACCCATGTTTCCATATTCCCACCTTCCCATGTCCCTTTGTCTCCATGTCCGCAAATCCCCGCGTCCCCTCATGTCTTGGTATCCCCACGTCTCCAAGTGTCCATGTCTCTGCGTCCCCATAACTTTATGCCCCTGTGTCTCCATGTCCCTGTGTGTCTCCGTGTCCCTGCATCCCCGTGAATCTCTGTGTCCCTGCGTCCCTGTGTCCCTGTTGCTCACCTGCCAGCTGATTCGGCCTCATTATCATCGACAGATGGAAGCTGATCACCTACATCATAATCAACATCATCATCAATATCATCAACATAATTATCATAAAAAACAGCATAATCATTGGACACCACAACATCATCAAAATCACTGAGTCTCCAGTTGAAACTCGAGGACCCATTCCCTCAATACCAGGCATCATGTTATCGTGCCCTGTAGTTGGTGAGTTTATGTGGCTGCTTCAAAACGTTAACACTACCCACTGTGTTCACACCAAAGAGGGTGAAGGCTTTAATCAATCAACGTATTCACGTGTCTCGTTTACACTCCTCGTGCTTCATGTTGCTCTTTACGTCTCATGTCTCATGTTGCTTACCGGAAACATTTGCTCTGAAAAAGAAAAAAATACAACTTTCAGTGATGGTAGCGATGGTGGTAATGGTGGTGATGATAATGGTGGCAATGGTGGTTTTGTGAATGGTGATGATGATGATGGGAGTGATAGTGTTAATGGTGAATTAATGGTCATCATATTTTACAGTGAGATACTTCGCCTTAGGTTCTCATCATTTCAGCAGTTTCTTTTTTCATAATACTAATAAAATATATTACGTGGTGCATATATTCCATGCCTAGTCATGGACGGTATAAAGACACCGCGGTACAAGGAAACTGCGGGGTGTGGGGGGGGAGAGTGGGAGTCAGCCAGGTGGTCAACCGACGCCATCCCGCCAAACACTGTTTCCCATACATTATGATATCAGTCAATTAATTCATGAGTATTTTCATAATTGTGGTAGAAAATCAGATAACCAGGAGGACACCCACGTGGAGACGGGGAAGAACACAACCTCCACACAGAAAGACACCCAATGCGGAGACAAAACCGCTTCGGGCAGGACTCTCTCTGAAGCATAGATGCCTCCACTGTACGACCCTACTGCCCGTTATATTACATATATGTTAATTATTACTATTATATCATGGTGTTGATGGTGGTGGTTCTGATGGTTACAGCAATGTTATTGGGCATTGTAGTGATGGTGGTGATAATGACGGAGCATTGTATGATGATAGTGGTTGTAATGATAGTGATGATGGTGGCAATGATCGTGATGATGGAGATGATGGTGATTGTGGAGATGATGGTCATAATGGAGATGATGGTGAAAAGTGGTAATGGTGGTGATTTTTTCCCCAGTTTTTTTGGTGATTGTGGTGGTTATCACAAACACGGGCAAAATGCGATTTTAATGCATTATCGCAATGAATGGTGGTACACGTTGGAACACACCGGGGATGAATATCAATTGTATCATGTGTGATAAGGGGGTGATGGTATGATTATTAACGTGGTGACTACACTGCGAGGTGGTAAAGTCACCAACTGCATATCTACAATAATGGTATGGGGAAGAACAATCCAAACTGCAAACTCATGAGCGAAGACTAGCTGTACGACATCCGTTGTTGAAGAGAGGAGGGCTGAGAACTGGACTGAACTGATCGAGACCAGAGCAAAGGAGTAGAGAGATATATGGCGAAGCGCAGAGGCACATGTGGAGAGATACCAGAGAGAAACACCAGAAAGAGAAACCGGGGAGACACCAAGGAGATGCCGCAGAGAACGACGGAAACCAGAGTGACGGAGAGTTTACCAGAAAAAGCCAGAAACAGCACAGCGTGTGACATAAGTTGATAACAATAATAATTGCATTTATAAAGCGCCTTTCGCCCGAGTGTCACAAAGCGCTACATAGAGCTGCGGAGAGAACGGCATGTCAACAACGACATAAGAACGGCAATTCAGAAGAAATAACTTTTTGGGGGGTTTTGTTACAAATTTGAGCAGTGGAGAGAACGGCATGTCAACAACACCACCAGGAGAGTTCAACAGAAAGTCAAATAGTAGTAACAAAATATAGGATATAAAATAAGCGACAATAAAAAATAATTCTTCAACAAACAAGGAAGGAATAAATGTTCCCGAGCAAAGTGCAGGTCATCAGAGAGCCATCATATTGGTACAACTACATTGGGCCGAATCAACAGTCCTAGCCAGAGGATTTTGGAACAAGTGAGTCTTGAGACGAGATCTGAAGATGCCCATAGACTCAGCTGATCGAATCGGCAATGGAAGGGCATTCTAGAGTATGGGAGCAGCACGCAAGAAGGTTCTGTCACCCATTGAATAGAGGTGCGATATGGGCACATGCAGCAAGCCTGTATTGAAGGATCAAAGTTGTTGTGAGGGCGGCGTGGTGGCCCAGTGGTTAGCGCTGTCGCCTCACAGCAAGAAGGTCCCGGGTTCGAATCTCTCGGCTCGGGTGCCTTTCTGTGTGGAGTTTGCATGCTCTCCCCGTGTCCGCGTGGATTTTCGCCGGGCACTCCGGTTTCCTCCCACAGTCCAAAAGCATGCTGCTGCATAGGTTAATTGGCTCGCAGGCTAAATTGCCCCGCAGTGCCGGGCGATGGACTGGCGTCCCATCGTCGGTATATCCTTGCCTTGCGCCCTGTGTCTGCCGGGATAGGCTCCGGCTTCACCGTGACCCTGTATAGGACTAAGCGGTTTCAGACAATGAGATGAGATGAAGTTGTTGTGTTGAGAAGGGTGCCTGAAGTAGGCCACGGATATATGTCGAAGCAGCACCTGTGAGAGCCTTGTAGGTGAGAAGGAGAATCTTGAATTTTATCCTGTATTCATTTAACCGGTAACCAGTGGAGAGACATAAGTACTGGGGATATGTGATCGTGGATGGGTATGCGAGTGAGGACTCTAGCAGCCGCATTCTGCACACTTTGGACTGCAGGGGTGCCAGGGAGCAGTGCATTGCAGGAATAGATTCGTGAGGAGACGAAGATGTGTGTTAGCTTGTCAGCATCAGCGTGTGACACGATGATGCGCAGTCTGGCTATATTTCTAAGATGAAAAGAGACTACCTTCGTCAACTTGTTGATGTGAGGAATCAAGAGTCATCCTTAGACTCCGGATGGCCTTAGCAACTTCAATGGTCTGGTCATCAAGGATCCATTGGATAGATTCAGCCTTAGGAAATTGGTGCAGGGTTCTGACAAGCAAAACCCTTTTGTTGCAATTTAGTTCTAGGAAATTTTAATTCAGCAAGGCCCTCACAATTGACATTGAGAACGACATGCAAAGACCAAACACATTAACGGATGGCTTTTCGCTGATATAGATTTGGATGTCATTGGCATAGCAATGGCAGCTGAGATTGAGGCCATACAGGATATGGGCAAGTGGTTGCATGTAGATGCTGAAGAGGAGTGGGCCGAGAACAGAACACCGCGTAATTCCAGAAAAAAACAGGATGGATCCCTGAGTTTTGTCCTCCGAGGGTGACGAACTACTTCCAGTCAAAGAGGTAGGAGCTCAGTCAATGCAGGGCACAGCCACAGACCCCTATAACCTCCAGTCGCTCAATTGGGATCTGGTGATAAACGGTATAAAAGGCAATGCTCAGATTCAGGAGGGCAAGAATACTTGACACGTCTTCATCAGTGACGAGTAGGTCACCGAATAATTTTACCAGAATAGTTTCAGTACTATGGTCTAATCTGAACCCAGATTGATAGGGATCGCGGAGCTTATTGTTAAGAATGTGTTTCTCGAGTTGTGCGGCTACGGCACGTTCAATGACCTTATAAATGAATGGTAGATTTGAGATTGGGCGATAATTCAGGCATATTGCAATTGAGGCCAGATTTCTGAATCAGAGAGCTAACCGTGGCACATGTAAAAAGTGGGGAAACGACGCCAGAGCAAAGTGAGTTACTAAAGAGATTAGTGACGAAAGTGCCAAAATATTTTAAATTTTCCGGGATGATTTGGACGGGAAGGGGTCCAGGGAGCAGTTTGTGAGATGAAATCTGGTAGCTAAAGGAGAGCCATCGGATTCCATTTACTCTGAATATTCCAGGAGTTTTGAGCTCAAGGTAGGTGGAGGAACATTTATTGAGGTATAAGTTGGTCGTTGAGGCTGGGTCGAGATACGGTGGGCTTCAGTTTTATCTGAGAAAAACTGAATCAACTCATCCGCTTGATCTTAATTCGTGAAGAGAGGTGGGGGTGAGTGACTGGTTGGATAAGGAGCCGATTAATGGTCGAGAAAATAATCTTGGGCTTGTCGCAGGTATCGGCCAGAATGTTGAAAAAATGGTTGGTACGGGTGCAGTCAAAAGTGCCTTCTGGTAGCGGTTGAGCTGTTCCTTAAAGATTTGAGCATGAACGGTGAAGCCGGAATTTCTTCAAGTCTGTTTGGCCCTGCGTCCATTCGCCTTGAGATCCCGGAGTACAATAGTAGACCACGGGGATGGTTTTCTACCGGAGACATAGTGCCAAATCATCCCATATGCTTAATAGCACGATGTTGTAAGTTTCTGCTGTCACATCAGAAGTAGAGTGAGCCAAGGCAGAGAGTGATGAACTGTTGATTGCTGCAGTGACTATGTCTGCAGTGAGAGCGTTAAGAATTCGAAATTGGATTCGGCGCTTGGTGATGGAAATTGGAGGCAGTACTTGAAGATCAAACCACTCAGCAGAGTGATCAGACAGACGAGGATGAGTGACAGACAGGTTGGTTACCGATATGCTCCATGAGCAAACAAAATCGAGAGTATCGTCGCATATGTGAGTGGCAGATGTCACGTGTTGAGTGAAGCCAAGTGAGTTAAGAATAGCTATGAGATTCCTTGCAAGAGGGCTCTTTAGAGAGGCAACATGGATCTTGAAATCTCCAACAGGATCCTTTCAGAACTAAAGCACAGCTTAGAAAGCAACTCAGATAGTTCATTGACAAAAGAAGTGGAGGCTCCAGATGAGCGGTAGAACAACACCAACTTCACAGATTGAGCCGACCTCCAATCCAGACATATGCTCGAATGAATTAAAGGTCGCCGACACAATCGGTCGCATGTCGGCAGATACATGGTGGAGAACTGTAAGACCACCACTATGGCCATTGGACCGAGCCTTCTGATGGAGTGCAAAGTCTCGTGGTGGAGCCTGATTCAATATGATAAAATCATCTTGATGATGCCACGTCTCTGTTAGACATAGCAGGTCCAGACTGTTGTCCGAGACAAGCTCAACAATAAATGGGGCTTTTTCAGTGTTCAGAGAGTGCACATTGAGCAGGGCAAAGTGGGGTTTTGTTGCAAGCAATGTGCGTGTTCGAAGAGGGAGCACTTACTAATGGTATTTTTCGCAACGTCGCTGCCAAAGGTCTAACTTGTTGTTTCTTTGGTAGCTGATATGTATGGCTTCATACGGGGATGGGGGTAGGGAAATCAATTGTAGGCAGGTTAATGGGCTTTTTGTTGCCGACGCCTCAATGGATGTAATGAGGGCGTTGAAGTATCATCACCTCACAGAAAATGGCCATATGTTTAGGATTATAAGGAACTGATGCAGGACTCAAACTCTTTAAAGCCGTGTATGTGTAGGTGATCATAACACACAGGGGCCAGAGCCCACCTGTGGAGACACTGGGTGTAAGGAAGGGCCACACCCAGGATGCGACGCATTACTACACGCTAGGCTGTATTTATGGACTATATAGGCTATAGACTGTATGTATAGACTGTAAATACTATAGACTGCATGTACAGAATGTATATACTATAGACTGTATATATACGCTAAAGACAGACTGTATAGACTGCAGACTATATATATAGACTGTATTATATACCATATCGACAATAGACTCCATGTATATACGATATAGACTATAGAGTGTATATAAACTATAGACTGTATATAAAAACTGTAAAGACTTTATAGATGCACTAGACTGTATATATATACTATACTGTATTATATACTATAGTCATTATATACTATATGTATAGACTATATAGACTAAAGACTGTATATAAACCAAAGACTGTATGTATAGACTACACAGAGCACAGACTTATGTATACACCACAGACCGTTTTTCTAAACTGTACAGACTGTATTATAGGCTGTATAGACTCTAGACTGTATGTATACACCATAGACTGTATTATATACTGTATAGACGATAGACTGTCTATAAACTGTAATGATGTAGGTTTTCACGGCTCGATGCATGATGATTGCTTCGAAAAGCTGCATCTTCAGGCGAACACTTCGCCTGAAGATGCCTCTAACGTGTGAGGCGAAACGTCGCGAGGAGAGGAGAGAGAACCATCGACGCGGCTGTCCCGAGAGAGCAGCTTTTCGAAGCAATCATCGTCTATAAACTATAGACTGAATTATATAATAGACTGTAGTTATATAATAAATGGTGTAGCTATATAATATATTATGTGGTTATATCACACACTGTATAGTTACGTAATACTACGTGGAGATAAGACAACAGAACAATGATGAAGTTAACAATCTATATATAAAAACGTTCCCCTATTCTGTTTGCTTGCTTGATCAGGGTAAACTCTGCCAAATCGCAACAAAATCGCACAGGACCTTCGCAGAAGAACGGCACTCGGTCTCAGACGGGTCTTTGGTACCTTAGCGTGCACCGACAGGGCCTTCCCTGGCCACCGGGACTGTTTGCTGTGCTAACGCCTGCGCCCTCACGGTACGATAGCGGCGCCGCCATTACAATTGCAATACCCAGTTAGGAAAAGGGCCGCATCTATTACAATCCCCAGTTCGGATAAACGGCGCCGCTATTACAATTCCCAGTTCGGATAAGCGGGGGCGCTATTACAATCCCAAGTTCGATTAGCATTCGCCATGACCATTAACAAGGCGCACGGACAGTCGTTGAAGGTTGCTGAGATCAACCTCGAGTGCCCGTGCTTCGCGCATGGTCAACTTTATGAAGCTTGCTCGAGAGTTGGCACGGAAAGAAATTTTTACATTCATGCACCCGGCGGACAAACCATGAATATTATCTCATCTCATTATCTGAAACCGCTTAATCCTATATAGGGTCGCGGTGAGCCGGAGCCTATCCCGGAAACACAGGGCGTAAGGCAGGAATACACCCGACGACGGGACGCCAGCCCATCACTGGGCACTGAGGGTTATTTAGTCTGTAAGCCAATTAACCTATGCAGCAGCATGTGTTTTGAACTGTGGGAAGAAACCGGAGTGCCCGGCGAAAACCCATGCGGATACGGGGAGAGAACATGCAAACTCCACACAGCAAGGAACCCGAGTAAAGCTTCGAACCCAGGACCTTCTTGCTGTGAGGCGACAGCGCTACCCACTGAGCTACTCTGCCGCCCACCATGAATAATATGTTCCCAAAAGAGTTGGTGTAGGTACATGTGCATTTAAACAATTGGATTTTTTTATTGTGGCCCAGTGGTTAGCGCTCTTGCCTCACAGCAAGAAGGTCCCGGGTTCGAATCTCTCGGCTCGGGTGCCTTTCTGTGTGGAGTTTGCATGTTCTCCACGTGTCCACGTGGGTTTTCGCCGGGCACTCCGGTTTCCTCCCACAGTCCAAAAAGCATGCTGCTACATAGGTTGATTGGCTCGCAGGCTAAATTGCCCCGCAGTGCCCGGGATGGACTGGCGTCCCATCGTGGGTGTATCCTTGCTTTGCGCCCTATGTATGCCGGGATAGGCTTGTTGATGTGCCATCCTCTGTGCAGCTCTGTACAGCGCTTTGTGACCGTCGGGTTAAAAGAAATGCAATTATTATATATTATGGGGTTATATAACAGACTGAGTGGATATGTAATCAAAATAGAGACTGTAATTATACACTCTGGACTGTATTTATAGACTGTATATAATATAGATTATAGATATACACTATAGACTTCATGTAAAGACTCCACATACTATAGTGGATTATTGTTGTGTAACGCAGTGAGTTTAGCTGAAGCACATTGCAGGCAGCACGCGGCAAAGCCAACAATAGCAATAGTAATGCAGTAGAATACGTGGAGGGCAGTAGAATACGTGGAGGGTTAACAAACAGAGATAATGTGAGGATGAGTATGTTGTTGTGGTACGAGGTTGGTACGTGGTGCGAATGCTGATAATGATGAAGTTATTCCTGTAGGCACATTGGAGAAAATTGAAGCATGTGGCAGGCTTCATTCACTTTTAAGCATGAAATATAATGATCAATACCCAATTAAGAATCATAAGAATTAAAAGCAATATAAATAAAACCAAGGAAACAATCATTGAATGATTAAGGCTGCTGCAAAAACTGGTGGTTTGCGGAGCAGCTATTAAGCCTTGTGTCCCCACCGATGACATATTGAGGATGATAATCATCTCTATTAATAATGAAAAGAATGCTGCTTTTAAAACAATATGTATATATTTTAAAACGAGTTAAGGCAAATCAATCTGTTTTTATAATATTTCAACATGTTGTAATGATGTAGGTTTTCACGGCTCGATGCATGATGATTGCTTCGAAAAGCTGCTCTCTCGGGACAGCCGCGTCGATGGCTCTCTCTCCTCTCCTCGCGACGTTTCGCCTCACACGTTCGCCTGAGGATGCCTCCAACGTGTGAGGTTTCAACATGTTATTGTTTTTTGTTGCAGGTGCCATGGAAAATGGGGACTGGTCACAAGGAGGTATATTTATTTTGTTAATGTAATGCCAATGATATAAACATTTACTGTTGTCATTGTTTAATTTCATTCCAAGAGATTTAGAAATAAAATGTCAATGCCTTTCCAACAGGCTCCTCTGGTATTTTCTGGTCATTAACACGGTTGCTGAACATTTCTCTTAAAAGCTGTTTTCTCGAGCATTCTTTATCTCTTTTCATTACGTTTCACCTCCAACGTTGGAGGTATTATCAGGCTTCTATATCAATACCCCGATACTGCTGCTCAGCTGAATACAGTGCTACGTACCAACCACTTTTCCAGTATTCTGCCTGATACCTGTGACAATGCCACTCCAATGCACGTAAGCAGCATGTTGCCGCTGTTGGAATCACTACTGCTGTAAATGTCATATATACGGGTTCTACGAATATTTCTCAATATATTCGAAACGGTGTTAATCATTATATTCTTGTATTTCTGGTTGTACTAACTTTTTTTTGTAATGATGTTGGTTTTTACGGCTCGATGCATGATGATTGCTTCGAAAAGCTGCTCTATCATCAATTATTTTTGTGCCTCAACACTCACGCCTACGCGACGTTCTGGGAGAGTGAAGCCTCTGCCTCTCCTAAGTTTCAGCCACTGCCACCATCATAACAGTACACGCACCTCACTCTATTGTACGTAGCTCATCTCTACGCATCGTTGCCTCTCTATACTGTCTTTCTTCACAAATTGCTCACCTAATTTACCACACCACCATATCTCATTTACCTTCGCCACCTTGTAATTTCTCTCGTCATCCTCCCATCTCCTCACAATTTTCACAACATATCCTGTCATCTTTAAGCACACTCCAACTAACTCACAATCCACCGTGAGTTAATCATTCCGCTAATCCTCGGCGACCAGCCACTGTGAGTTAATCATTAATAAAACTCGTTTCGGTGGGGGGGGGCTGTCTGCTAAGCTGCTCCCTTACCCGCTGCAGTAGCCTCCTGGGTTTATCGCCGGGTTCGGGTGCTTTTCTGTGTGGCGTTCGTGTGGGTCGGGTAGGTTTTTTTGCTTAGTAATTCCCCCCCCGCCCCCGGAGATGCCCTGTGATGTGCTGGCGTCGCATCCTGAGTGTGACCCCGCCTTGCACCCTATGTCTGCCGAAGTAGACCCCAGCCTCTCGTGACCCTTGGGGCAGGATTGAGCGGGTTGCCGGTATAAATGCTAATTGACACTACCTGACATTAGCTCATCACCTTACTGCTCATCTCTCATACATTTTCCACATCAGTACCTCAGTCATGATCACCTATATGCCTGCGGCTATCATGAGCCTTTGCCATCAATCACTTCTTCCTATCCCTAACCTTCTGTCCATATGCTGTGAGCTGACGAAACTTCATCTCCCTCATTACATCCATCAGGATGCTGCTTACAAAGCGCGCAGCCTCATATATCAAGAACTCAAGACACTTCATCGACATGCTGAAACGAATCACACTCAACAAAACAGACCTGCTCGTTAGTTTTGATGTGGTCT
>JAZEWT010000016.1:10170949-10199061 GCA_036362905.1 Mordacia mordax
TTTTTCATAAAAGGGATAAAGCCAAAAGGTAAAAGTGATTCTGTCAATGTGTTACACATTGTGCCCTATGCTCAGGCATTATGAACACCTCACTATTTGATATGTGGTTCTCTCCAATTCACTCTTCAAGATATCCTCTTGGAGATTGTTTACCTTCACTTCTCATATCTCATTATTTGCAATACACTCCAATCCTTATTAAGTAACGAATGAATGTAATTGTATACCTATGTGTAAACCACATCATTCTCACAATAAATTCATTCTCTTGATGTTTGCTAATCCATTCACGAGACTGAATTATTTGCCGTGTAAGTGCTGTGTTTATATCACGATTTATCCTAAAACAGCGTAAATGTAATCACTGGAAGATTACTCAGACTAAAACGACAGGTTTCTAACCTGTCGCTTCTAACCTGTCGTTTCAATCTGAGTAATCTTCCAGTAGCCGTGCGGCGCGGTGGCCCAGTGGATAGCGCTGTCGCCTCACAGCAAGAAGGTCCTGGGTTTGAATCTCGGCTCGGGTGCCTTTCTGTGTGGAGTTTGCATGTTCTCTCCCGGTGTCCGCGTGGGTTTTCGCCGGGCACTCCGGTTTCCTCCCACAGTCGAAAAACGTGCTGCTGCATAGGTTAATTGGCATGCAGACTAAATTGCCCGCAGTGCCCAGTGATGGACTGGCGTCCCATCTTGGGTATATCCCTGCCTTGCACCCGGCTCACCGCGACCCTGTACAGGACTAAGCGGTTTCTAACAATGAGATAAGATATGAACGATTTTCCATTATCTCATTGGTAAATGCAGACCTCTCTCGGCCTAATCTTGCAGAGTGCATACTGTATACGGTGCACTTCCCCTTGTGGTTGATAAACAACCTTAATTTTTATGGCCCCAGTATAATGACAAAATAAGAATAATGGAGAGGTACAGGTTTACACAAAATACATTTTCACTTCGAAATATTGGTAGTTTTTTTCGTACATATTTACGTTGCGTTGTTGCTTTGTATCCAGTTGAAAACATTGTTTTTACTTCTGTAACAATACACAATGATACGTTCTTAATGCAGTGCCGATGGTGTCAAAAGCATGCGTAATTTGCACGTTATTGGAAATATTAATTTTCAGTCACCACACGCTCCTGAATACTCTCAGCTTTCAATCCTCTTACTTCTAGACCAGATATTAGTTAATCTAAAATGTTTCAACGGTTTTTTTTCTGATTCCTCGAACTGATATGCTCCACTGCACTCTTTTGAGCATGAGAAAGGTTGCTCAATAGATCCGCACGGCCACATGAGCTGACGCCACGACACCTCGCTTTCGACTGCGGATCCCGCAGCAATTGCACAGTCAGTAATGGACCTTCAACAACTGCTATTGCAGTGTCTTGACATTCGGGTTCAAAGCTTGTCCTTGATCACCATTCTCTGGGTAACAATCCACCGCCCGCCTGCGTTGGCAACCTTATCTTGTAATTAAATTACACATGCATCCATGTTTATCTCTATATGAAGTTCGATCAGTTTATATTAAAGCTCACACCGTTGAGGTATGCAGCTCTTTTGACAACGGGGATGAGTAAGAAATTTACATCTCAAGTCATCCGGGAGCAATTTAGTCAGGAGTATTTACCTATGCAGCATGTGTTTGCACTGCGGGAGGAAGCCGTAGTACCCAGCGAAAACACATGCGAACACAGGGAGAACGCGTGGGCTCCGCACAGGGAGGCGCCCGAGCCTGGAACCGAATCTTCTGGACGTGAGGTTGTAGCGCCACTCGCTGTGCCACGGTGCCTAACCTCCAATTGGTATCGGCTGCAGCATTTCTCTCGGTCGGTGTCCAAGGCCACCTCCGAGCAAGGTAGCAACCCACAGGGAGCCGTCATCATTAACAGGATGAAGGTTGGCCACAGTCAAACGATGGGCCGTCTCGAATACACCGCTTGTGGAAGAGGTGTGCGCCGCGCGATCAGTTGTTGTTCTGAAGCCACGGATAGAGCATCCCAGTTTTGTTGGCAGATCCAAGTCATGCGGAGTGGGGCAGGGGTCCTACTTGGGGGATATAAGAAAGTGTCCATGGTTTGAACCGTTGTGGTGAGAAATTAAAATGGCCACACCTCCATTGCAATGCCAGTTGTGCAGCCAATGATACTTAGAGAGCATCACACACGAAAAAAAAAACATAATCATAATTGCATATCGCTCTCAGTGGATCATTCTGGGTAATCTAATTAGTTGAGCAAAATTCAATTTTTGCAGAACATGAAAAAAACCAACATCTGTAGGCTCTATCTTGCTTACCCATGGGGAGAAACCTACTCATCTAATTCCTTCACCAATGAGGCAAAGCATAGTAAAAAGGATTATCCCAGTAGTAACATCAGTGTAATTAAGAGGCAAATTATGTTTTTCATTATGAGATGCATTAAATTAGTAATGTTGTGCTTATGCAAATGCATTATTATTGTTGTTTGCGTGCATAAAGTTTACCCATTTCAGCTCTCATAAAGAAAATGGATTTCATGGGTTAGCTCTGTCTGTCAGCGTAAAATACCTATTTACTGAAATGGTCAAACTATAAACATATATTTTTTTTGCAAAATGCACACAAAATACGATTGCAATCCAATGAGCGTTCATAAATTTTTATTATTATTAAATCATTAAATACCGTAGGAGGTCATTCAGATGTTAAAATATACAGGCTGAACTCCTTTTTGAAACAATATTATAAGCCTTTGGTATACAAGCCCCTTAAACCATCTATCTATTCATGGTCATGATCTAATTCATGGATACCGAACACGAATTGTAACTTTAGCTTTAAAAACAATAATCCTTTATACTGTAAAATGCTAAGCCGGCCCTACCCATAACAATAAACTTCATATGTTAATATTCGAACTTTACCCATAATTCCTGCATGACATTAATATGACCCTAACCACACCCATACCTATAATTTTAAACTAGAATCATCATTATGGTTAACTCTGGTTCTAGGATGAAAGTGTGTGGGATTAAAGACCTGGACCTCCGGTGCTAACCCCGGCTCTGACCTCAGCCACCCAGCCATCTAAACTTTAGAGCAAATTTATAATATCAGTTCCTGGTACATTTTAAATCTCTGAGGGAAAAAAAAAATCCAATAAAGACATATTTCACGGTACGATGGCGTGGAGAGCAGCGCTGCTGCCTCACAGCAGAAAGTGTCTGTGTTTGATTTCTGGCTCGGGTGCCTTTCTGTGTGGAGTTTGCATGTTCACCCAGAGTTCCTTCCATTCCCTACATACTGCCTAGGTTAATTGTGCTGACTGAATTTCTCCTCTCCCCCGTGCCCTGAGCTGTGGTAACTTGGTTACCTCTCCCCGCTGGCCAACTATCAAAAGAGTTGCATACCTCAACGGTTTCTGCAAGTTTAAAGAAAAAAATGATTGATCATTGCCCATGGATAAATCCATAATGTATATATATATCATAGTCATACATTGGATACGCGTAATTATATTAGACCAAAACCTACGATTTACTTTACAATCATTACAATGCTGCATATGCAGGGAGGCGCTGTAAATAGATCTTAATTTTAAACTTTCTATGTCCGGGTTTTATATGGCGCAATGTAAAATGAAACTTGTGTCCTGGACGGTGTGGGAAGGGCATCATCCAGAAGTGGCTTGACAAAAATTCAAATTTGATTAAAAAAAATCCTCATTACAATGAATACCACGCACAGTGTTCACTCACTGTCGAAGCTCTTTGTAGAGAGAAAATAGATATCTGACTGAGCAGGCATAGCCTGGGCCGCACTCTCTCCAGTACCCACACTTGCCCTACTGTTCCAACCGCGCACGGGAGAACACGAGGAGGTGCCTACTTCTCTTTCACACCACACCACCATACATCGCAGCAGCCATTCCAGTGAGGAGACAGGAGACTTTTGTTTTTCATGCTCTTTTTTACTAACTAAACACATTGACACCACAACGACAGTGCAACACAGCACCCGACCCTCCACGTGCTTCGTGCGCTAACAACTCGTCCTGACTACATTCTCTGACGTGTGTCCCTGTCAATATTTTATACCGGACTCTCCCTTGCGCTTCTGCCCACCTCGTTTTATATCTCTCCAGACGTCACCTCGTTGCGTCAGATCACACCACGTCTCTAATCCAATCCGTTTACCCCCTCGTCTCGCCTCATGTGTCCCTCCCCCAGATCATGTGATGTTTATGATCTGAGAAGGGGGGGAATTGGCGCAATCCCCGGTCACCCTTGCCTGACCCCTTGTTAACCCGGGTGACCCCTCGTATGCACCTAGCCTGTCACCTTGCGAGGCTTGGAACCACACATGTATTCCCTGCATCGTAGGACGGTCTACAAAATGGAGGCCACTAATGTAAATAATTTTCCTGTAATAATACAAAACTGGCTTGGTACGGAATGTACGCTTCTCAAATTCCTCATTAACGCAAAAATAGTCCAAACTGAATAATTATTCTCGTGGTAAGGCTGTGTTCAACCGAGTCGACATTAGCTTAAATCGTGAGTTGATTTTTATTGCAGGGCAGTTTGTTTTGGTACAGCCATTGGCATTCCAATAAATTCAATTATCAACATTAATACTCAATCCTGTACAGGGTTGTGGTGGGGTTGGAGTCTATTCCGGCAGACAGAGGGTGTAAGGCGGGGCTATACCGAGGGTGTAACGCTAGTACATCGCAGGGCACACTTTTTGGAGCAATTTACTCAGCAGGCAAATTAACCTCTCATCTCATCTCATTATCTGAAACCGCTTAATCCTATATAGGGTCATGGTGAGCCGGAGCCTATCCCGGAAACACAGGGCGTAAGGCAGGAATACACCCGATGACGGGACGCCAGTCCATCGCCGGGCATTGCGGGACAATTTTAGTCTTCGAGCCAATCAACCTATCCAGGAGCATGCTTTTGGACTGTGGGAGGAAACCGGAGTACCCGGCGAAAACCCACGCGGACACGGGGAGAGCATGCAAACTCCACACAGAAAGGCACCCGAGCCGAGAGATTCGAACCCGGGACCTTCTTGCTGTGAGGCGTCAGTGCTAACCACTGGGCCACCTATGCAATAAATTTGACGTAAAAAATTAGTGCCACTAATGCTTTGTAACCACATCGCTGCTACCCGCACTTCCGGGAATACTTGGGTATTTATAGACTCGCCGTCTCACGGGCATGTTGCGAAAACTTGGGAACTTGGCCAATAGGTACAAGGAAAGTATTGCTGTGTGCAGCGAGATGGGACCTCGTGAATCTGCCTCGGCAGGTTCGTGCTGCCGTACTGGTTAAGCATGTGCAGTAATGAGGTCCCAAAGTCTAGTAAACCACATCACATTGAGTTCAATCAATGGTAGCGTGTGTAAGAGTCGTGACATCTATTGTGAATGCGATAATAAAACTGCCATCGCTATGGAATTTTTACCGGTGCATGCTGATGTGTGGGCTAAACTTTATCACACTTTTCTCGATTGTGACTCTCACATTGTCATTATTATGGAGCCATGGTATCAAAGTGATTCCTCCTTAGCCAGGCCACTCTGACTGCTGTAAAACACCAAGTGGCTTAACATTTGATAACATCACCAGGGCATATATTTTACAAAGCAGAACTGGTTTTCTCAGCCAAGATTCAGTACTTTTATTCTTATTTTACCAAACACACAATTTACGTGAGTGGCACAGTGGCAAGGTGAGTGGCGCTGCTGCCTCACAGCAAGAATTACCAGGGATCGATTCCCGACTCGGGTTTGCGCATTCTCCCCGTGTCCGTGTGGGTATTCACAGGGTACTCCAGCTTCCTCCCACAGTCCAAAGGCATGCTGCTAAGATTAATTGGCTTGACTATATTGCCCCCGGTGCCATAAGATACTGTACATTTTTTTACCCCTCCTAGCTGGACAACTCATTAAAAAAACAGCGACATGGTTCAACGGGTTCTTCCAGCTGAACCAAAAACTGAGTAAGTCAAAACCTAGGTCCATTGAAGAGCTTCCGCCATTGGATGGCCTTCCGTAAGCAATGGTGGGCAGGCCTCCTGCTTTACACTGCTACTTAATACGGCCATCTGTAAAGGCCTAATCTAAAATGTATTTTAACACATCTACATATATTGCTCAGATTCCAAAATGAAACATAAGAAAACGTGAGAGACTCTGTGATTTAATGTTTGCATCTCAAAGTTTAAGATTTTCGTAATGGCTGCAAATACGTTTGTAGAGGCGAGACTCATTTAACGTTATACGTAAAAAGAATCCTGGCGATGTAAATGCCAAACAAATAAATAATAATATTTGAACTTCTGGATCGCCTTTCACCCGAGGGTCACAAAGCGCAACACAGATCTGTGGACTTATGATACCCCTCTGTAGCATGGGTTCGATTTTACAACTATGTTTACATTTTATGCCTGGAAATACTTAGTGACGCATTTAACTGTGAAATGTCATCAGCAGCCGTCTTCTCTTCACTGCTGGATGAAGGACATACACACTATCACTATCCCTCATGGTTTTGTGATGCCACATTCCACATTCTGCACATGAACTGATCGATTTTCTCTATATTCAGTGGTCATCCTCTCTGGCTTTGGCTGGCTTACCATTACCAGTCCCATCCATCTGCCATTATCCTTTCTCGTGCAGTGTGCTGCTTAAGGCCACTAACTTTCCAAAACAGTCAACACGATGCCTCTAATTTCTGTCTGCAACATGATCCGTGTATTCATCTATCTCTTGGTGTATTTTCCCTCATTCATTTCTCCCGTCCTATATATATTATCAGCTTATATTCCAACGTTCTCCATGAGTGTTTATGTTTCTGCTGTAATTGTAATGTAATAATAAACATTTATGTTTCTAATGCATATCAGAGTGGGTAATACAAACCGGTTAAACATAGTCTTCTACACGTAAATAATTATATAGCGTTTGATTATGAAATGCACTTTCACACAAGCACTCCGTCTTACTCTGGTTCACCGTGTTAATTTACTATGCTGATCACGATGCATCTTAAGTAATTGTACATTGTTAATTAGTGTTTAATAGTTACCATCGTTACATGAGAGCAAGTGGGGGAGCTTCTGGGAAGCTGAATTTAACAATTAACGGTCACATACCAATTTGTCGAAAGAAGAGTAATTTTCTTAACATGTATAACCTGTTGGTCAAAAATAGCTTAAGCCATTTTTTATTTATTGGGTTTTTTAGCAAGCTGACCAGCGACAAGGATATAGTTCACTCTTCATTCAGGCAACACAGACTTGGATATTTCTTAACGCCATAGCAAAAATCTCTCATCTCATCTTATTGTCAGAACCGCTTAAACCTGTACAAGGTCGCGGTGAGCCAGAGGCTATTCCGGCAGACACAGTGCGTAAGGCAGGGTACA
This sequence comes from Mordacia mordax, assembly GCA_036362905.1. Lineage (NCBI taxonomy): Eukaryota > Metazoa > Chordata > Hyperoartia > Petromyzontiformes > Petromyzontidae > Mordacia > Mordacia mordax. The sequence continues at coordinate 10,178,376 of JAZEWT010000016.1, forward strand.
CCCACTATGAGACGCCAGTCCATCACCGGGCACTGCGGGCAATTTAGTCTGCAAGCCAATTAACCTATGCAGCAGCATGTTATTTAGACTGTGGGAGGAAACCGGAGTGCCCGGCGAAAACCCACGCGGACACGGGGAAAACATGCAAACTCCACACAGAAAGGACTTCTTGCTGTGAGGCAACAGCGCTACCCACTGGGCCACCGTGCTGCCCTAACAAATATCTGTTACATATAAATAACTATACTTATGCAATTGACCATAAGGGTTGAAATTACTTGTTTTGAAACTTACAATTGAAAGTGAGCAGATAAGTCTTATTTACAAGCATGACCCAGGTCACCAGAATGACAAAATGAAAAAATATATTGTAATAATGTCTAAAAATTATAATAGAGCATTGTAATACAATGCATATTCTGATCTGAGGGCGGTGCGGTGGCCCAGTGGTTAGCGCTGACGTCTCACAGCAAGAAGTTCCCGGGTTCGAGTCTCTCGGCTCGGGTGCCTTTCTGTGTGGAGTTTGCATGCTCTCCCCGTGTCCGCGTGGGTTTCCTCCCACAGTCCAAAAGCATGCTCCTGGATAGGTTGATTGGCTCGCAGACAAAAAAAATTGTCCCGCAATGCCCGGCGATGGACTGGCGTCCCGTCGTCGGGTGTATTCCTGCCTTACGCCCTGTGTTTTCGGGATAGGCTCCGGCTCACCGTGACCCTATATAGGATTAAGCGGTTTCAGATAATGAGATGAGATGAGACTTTCAATACTGAGAACTCGGTTGCAAGAAAGCGTCTTGTAGTCTGCAGTTATTGATTTAACCTGGAAACAAACAAGTTTACTTATGTAAAAGTAGAAAAAGTTTTTACCAGTTCTGGCAATCATACAGGTGTTTAGGTCTTAAAACACCAAATAGACACCTGTCACAAAGTGTCTAGTTTACAAATGCCGCACAAACTTGTGGCGAAATGTGCAAACTAGAAGCTTTAATAACATATGCATTGTCCTTCAAAATGACTGGCCCACACCAGACATGGCTTTCTTTTGAGCCTAATTGTAAGTGTTAGCCAGATGCTCTTAAAAGGCAGTTAACTGAGGACAATGCAATATCAATGCTTAGTAGCTCAGGTCGAGCTGTTTAAGCTATGAGTTCTTTTGCCAGAGTAAGATCTTAATACCTGTGTGATTGCCAGAAATGGTAAAAACCTTTTCTACTATTTACAAATTAAACCTGCAAAAGTAGTCAAAGTTTACTTATTTCGTTTCCTACATCCATTACATGTTATCCACTTATATATCTGCAAGCGCATGAATTTTATCTGCACAGAACATGGCTCCATTTGCTTTGAAAGTCTCGAGGACATTGTCAGTTTCCGGGAATTTTGGCTTTTTCGATTTTTTTTCCCCTTAAATCAATATCGGTAATAGGAACCGCATGCATCTGCCGTTACTGACATTTACTCTCCCCAAATCTGCTCTTTTTAATCTTGTCTTTCAATGTTATCCTGTCCTAATTTTCTAACAGTCAGACAAATCTGCGTCTCGTTCATTTTTAAATCGTATGTTTAATTCGAACAATTTTACTCCATGATACATTGCTGACCAGTGCTACACGCAATTTTATTTCTGATTAGAGCAAACAGAGCATTGTACTCTCGTTTTACTTGTCAAACATCTGCTCATGTTTACACACTTAATTTAGAAGCGATATCAAACAATGCCACTATCATCATGTCTATTTCGCGGCATAAAATGTGCTGCGCGATTGCTATTCTCTTCACTTGCTGACATTAAAATACAGTTCTTTTGAAAAACATTTTTTTAAGGCCAAATTAATGTCCTTTTTAAGTTAACTAAAGCATTATTTTGAAGTGCACTTTTGTCCATGGATATTTCAGAGAAAATGTCAAGTGCCACGATTTTAGTGTAATTGTGGTGGGAAAGGGATAAAAAAAGGTCTACAGTTCTAGTATGGTTTACTTAAATACACGGGAAAATATTTAAGTGCATACACGATACAACGTATGTGGCTCCGAGTATCATGGTGAAATACGTAAGAATGTGGCTTTGTTCTGCTGAAGAATGGTGTGGTGCCTAGCCTCGACCGTGCCAGGCCACGTGCATGTGGGGAGTGCGTTAGGCTTCCTCCCTCCCCCGTGTCCATGCAAGTTGCCAGTGAGTTACAGGTTGTGGGGCCGGCTGATGAGGTAATGTGTTTGTCACCCACGCTGGACGGCTAATGACTATCCAGGGTGGCTGTAACCGCGCCTCCATTCAGGTGATTTCTCTGTGCACATGATCACTGTTGCCAGCACAATCTGTCTCTGGGTGAGATTTTAAGTAGGTGTTACTAATTGGGCTCAGAGGAATAATACAAAATATTTGGCTACATTAGTTGCTCACTTCTTTACTAATTTTAAGCTGAAGTTAAAAGAATCTGTGCATTTCAAAAAACACAGCCCCCCACACATGCATTGTATGAAGTAGTTTTTTATTTATATGTTGCACAACAACGATCTGCTTTATAAACGTTGTCAAAAATGCTGGACAATATCAATTTAAAATCTTCATAGAGAATTCAAGGATGGTTATCCAACAACATTTGTAGTGTTCATATGAATAAATAACGTGCCTTCATTAAAAAAAACCCAGCTCTAAATAATATATAAAGCATCTGTACATGGAAGGCAATGATGGCTAATGTCTTTCAGAAAGGACATAGCACAGAGAGAATGACAGAAAAGCTGTATGACTCCCAATGACGAAAAAAAATCCGCTTGATACATTTTGCAGATGTAACATTAAAATTCCGTATAAAACTCCAACTGTATTTGACTAACTTGACGATCACTGCTAGTATCAAGAGTTTGACTTGTGCCGCTGTGCCCCACAGTGAGTGTCTAACCTCACATACCACACCGGATCAGACCGTTGCATTCACATGTGTTGGGAAGTCTTGTCATTGAAGGAAGTTCCCGTTTCGGCAGATACCTGAACTCATTTTAAAGGTAGTCTAACAAGGGAAATGGGTGAACACTTTTGTTGATAAATTAAATATCTATAAGCGTTGTTAAGTTCAGTACATGTTTGGAGACTGGCCATTTCATGTCTCTATTGTAAGGTCACTGCAGTATCTGCATTCAGCGCTAGGATTTATTTTCTCCCAAAATAGGGGTTGTAGCCCAATCTTCACCTATCAAGCGAGTCACTCTTATTACCCCACACATTCATCTCCAGGTAGTCGACTGACAGCCAATGTTTTTAATGTACTTACCAGACCTGTAGTACATTGTTAAAACCGACAAAGTATGTTTTAATCAATATAAAAACAATGTACGTTAATAATAACGTTAACGTTATGAAATTAACAAAATTGCTTCGTACTTATCAGCTGATCAAAAACAGTCCACTCAGTAAAAATGTCGCTCGGTGTCTGATGTAATATCGCCCGTTGTTTAGAAAATTTGTTATATTGTTCTTGTCACTCTCATTCATCATCAACCCAATGTTACAATTTGAGCAAGGGAAAGCTCCTGGACCAGATAAGATAACCGTGGAGATCAGCAAAAAAAATTGGCCAGTTGGAACCAAATTAGCCCTCAATTTACTCGATTTTTTCACAGAAATGAAACGTAAATCTATTAATAGCTGAGATTAGTAGTAAAATATAAAAAAGCGTTCCATTGAGATGAGCATCCAAAATGTACATTAAACTTTAAATTAATGTCGTGTCCATCTAAGCTTAAATATGTATATAACGCTCCACTAATAGCATTTACACCCTTCAATTACTCAAGATGTAGTATAAGGTGCGTTGGGTTAGGCTCAGTTGCAATACTAGATAGTGGAATGTTTTAATTAAAATTCTAAATTTGGGCCTTGCTCTTTTAACATGTCAGTTACCGAAAAGCAGTGCAGTAAATCTAGAAACTAAAATACAGCAGCAAACTTGTTTGCCACATGAAGTTGTGTTATTGTGAAGACGTGTAAATGTAAGAAATTACGTGATTTTTTAAAATTCCAGTTTAAACCAGTTTTTAGTAAAAAAAATACATCTCATTCTATGGTCTTTTGAGAATAGTTGGCGCTACAATCCCTCCATGAATATATTATTATATTGTCGTAATATTAGCTATGGGCCATGCTTCCTAAAATTACAATCAAGACATCCCTTTAATTAAACATTCTTTTGTTCACGTGCAGCCTGTAAAAAATAAAACTTTGAACACAAAGTGTAATTTGTCCAGTCTGTGCAATAAATCAGGATACCTATTCATGACCTTAAGCTTCATGTCCTCGAATCAGGCAAAACGTGGACATCACTGTGACAGCAGTGATTATGCTGCACATCTGTCTCTGTCGAGAGCGGAGCAGTGGGCAGTGCTTTGTTGATTTTCCTCTCCTTGGTGCATTGGATTCACCCGTCACCGCTCAATACCCGTGAGTGCTTTGTGCGTCGCATTTGACATGAGCTGTTACCATTTCGACCGTGGATATCCAATTCCATGGCAAAAATGAGCACAATTGCACCTCATAGTCAGTGTTACTTGTGTCTCAGATCAGAGGTAAGTACAACAAAGACAAACAATTTATTTCCTATATTGCTGGTTACACAACAATAATTTAGTGTATTTTACACAGAATGGCACACGCTCTCCAAATACCTATTGTGACCCAATCAACAAGGTAATAGTGTTTTATATAATGCAAAAACAAGTTTTTTTTGCGTTTATTAATGTTAATAGGACACATTGTGAACTGGAAGGTCAATTTAACTGAGGCTAGTTTTAATCCATAAGCATTAAATATAATAAGCAACGTTGAGGACGAATTTTTATGGAATTTCATGGCCTGTGGTTACCAATAGTGAGTTTCCAATCAGCTATCAGGAGGCTGCTGTGAATTAGTCTGTTACTCAGGGGAGCAAGCAGGCAAGCTTTTTATCTTATAGCTTCCGGGCTCTTGGCAGACTGCTACGATGAAAAATTAATAGCTCACAACTATGCCCAAATTGGATCTTTGCTGGAGAAACGGAGAACATGTCTCAAATTTCGCCACATAGTTTTTCACTGCTAGTGTATTTCATCTCATCTCATTGTCTGAAACCGCTCAGTCCTATACAGGGTCACGGTGAAGCCGGAGCCTATCCCGGCAGACACAGGGCACAAGGCAAGGATATACCGACGATGGGACGCCAGTCCATCGCCGGACACTGCGGGGCAATTTAGCCTGCGAACCAATCAACCTATGTAGTAGCATGCTTTTTGGACTGTGGAGGAAACCGGAGTGCCCGGCGAAAACCCACGCAGACACGGGGAGAGCATGCAAACTCCACACAGAAAGGCACCCGAGCCGAGAGATTGGAACCCGGGACCTTCTTGCTGTGAGGCGTCAGCGCTAACCACTGGGCCACCGCGCCGCCCGCTAGTGTATGCACTTTTGAATAAAACCAACATTGTCTACATTTAGCATTACAAGTAAACATTCAGGGCCTTAATGCGTGCAGTTAATTTGATCATTACCTGCCACTGAAACGATAACCGCTTGTGCAAATTCGAAAACATTCTTAGTTTTGCAATTCATGTGCAGCTTATCCCTGTGCACAAAAAGATGCACCCGTTCTACCACTACTTTTGCAACAATTGTGGAATGACTAGGTTAGAGCAAAGTTAATAATAATTAAAAAATCGCATTTTTTCACCCGATGGTCACAAAGCGCTGCAAAGAGCTGCGGAGAGACCGGCACATCAGCAACGAGAAAAGAACAGAATATCAGCAATTACGTTTTTTTTAGAGTTTTTATTGTTTACAAATCCAAGCTGCGGAGAGAACGGCAAGTCAGCAACATCAAGACAGTTCAACTGAAAGTTGAATAGTAGCAAAACATTACAGAAGGACATAAAAGAAACGTAATGATGTAGGTTTTCACGGCTCGATGCATGATGATTGCTTCGAAAAGCTGCTCTCTCGGGACAGCCATCGACGCGGCTGTCCCGAGAGAGCAGCTTTTCGAAGCAATCATCATAAAAGAAACGATTTTAAAAAAATCTGCAAAAAACAAGGAAGGAATAAATGTTCCCAAGCTGGCGCAGGTCGTAAGAGAGCCAATATCCCGGCACGACAACACTGAGCCGCATCAACAGTCCTAGTCGGAGGAAAAAATACACGTTCCCAAGCAGGAGCAGGTCGGGAGAGAGTTATCGATCCGGCAGGACAACACTGAGCTGCATCAATAGTCCTAGCCGGAGGAATTGAAAGCCTTACGGAACAAGCAAGTCTTGAGACGAGATTTGAAGATTCCCAAAGACTCAGCGGAACGAATCTCCACTGGAAGGGCATTCCAGAGTCTGGGAGCAACGTGCAAGAAGGCTCTGTCACCCATCGAATGGAGGTGCGACCTGGGAACATGCAGAAAGCCCGTATTGGAGGACCGATGTTGTCGTGTTGAGAAGGGTGCCTAATATAGGTCACGGATGTATGTCGGAGCAGCGCCAGTGAGAGCCTTGTAGGTGAGAAGGATCTTGAATTAAATCCTGTTGAGTTCCTGTTAAGTTAATGTTAAGTTAAATTAATGCAGTTAAGTTAATGCAGAGCCAATGATGGCATTGTTTCCTCATATATCCATTAATCATGAGTTAATGGTACAGCTTGTGGAGGCTTGGTGGCCCATTCCGTAAAAAAAAAAAATCAGTGGTGAATGATCTTCGAAATAGTCCTGGGCATACCTGCTTAATCAGCCCTCGTAGATGGTGGATTTACCAGATAACTCCGGGACTCCACAATATAAACCCTACATTAATCAATCCCCGAGTGGCAGATAGAAATACATCTTACATTCACATAGGCATCTGAACATAAGGACACTGTAGTGTCATATTTGGTTTCACATTTTTTGCGGAATTCCAGCATTATTCTAAATTTCTGCAAAAATGATCCTGTAAAATGCACTGTGTAGATATTTTGGTTTGGCCAATTTGGCACGTTCAGTAGGTGAAGCCCCAATCTTGAAAACGAAATATCCATAGCTAATCAAATATTATTGCAGTATTTCTGAGAATCCGGCCGTGCAAACCACCATCAGCAAAATATCTTTGCGATTCAATATGCTAAACAATTAGATCCAGTCCATCTCAGACAAAAACAAAAACAGTATTTAAGATTACAACAGGTTTTACCGTATATATGTATACTGGCAAAAAAGTACCCATAGAGACAGTATTGTTCAAATGGTGGTTACTACAGCCCTCTGGCTTGGTGTATGGGCAGAAATCCTTTTGTGCGTGTTTGTCTTTTTGTTTAATGAGTGTGCTTCTGAATGTGTATTTAAATGAACATGTGGGCATGCTGCGCCGGGACTGAAAAAGACATGGACCAATGATTCACAGGAACATCTGAGTGGACTTGCTGAAGACTGGACTGTCAAGATCGACCTCTGTGGAGGAGGGTCATAAAGGACACTACGGGGCAATTGAAAGCAGTTGCCTTCTAACAACCACAGACTTTTGACTTTTACATCTGATTTTTTTGCTCTTCCGAGTAATTTTTACAAAAAATATACAACGAATACAATATACAAAATGTTTTTTTTCCTTTCTTACCCTTTCGGTTGTCCATCGTGTCTGATGATGACTCCCTCTGCTACTTCTGTTTGTGAGTTCTTGAATGACTGTAAAGGCCGATGCGAGATGCGAGATGCACATTGCCTTTGACAGACGGAGCACACAAAGTCCAGGACCATTGGGGCCAAGGGGCAACCATGGCCATGCGTCTTCTTTGCCGCTCCGCCTGGCGAAGCTCGGTCTTCCTTTTCTCAAGCACAGTCACTCCTTGGCGGCAGAGCCTGTGCCAGACGAGACGGTCTGCAGCAACAAACTCAACTGTTGCAGGGTTTAACCCACACACTCTTTCATGGAGGTCTTTAGCTGATCCTTCAGGCGTGTTTTTCTGCCCACGTGCAGGGCGGTGGCCTAGTTGCAATTGGCTGTACAAGATTTTCCGTGGCAGGTGGTCTTCTGGCAACCGAATGACATGGCCATGCCATATAAGTTGGTGTTAAATAATGATGGGTTCAATGTTCCTGCAGACGGCCTTCTGCAGGACATCCAGATGTGGCATACGGTCACACCAGGTCACCTTTAGGATGCGTTGAAGACATTGTACGTGAAAGGATTCCAACTGCGTTAAATGGCGGCTGTAAAGTGTCCAGGCTTCAGAGCCATAGAGGAGTGTGGATATGCAAACGCGTCTGGTAGACAGCAACTTTTGTGTGTTGATGCAGGTTGTTGTTATCGAAGACTCTCTTCCTCAGCCTTCCAAAAGAGGAAGAAGCCTGTTTGAGTCTGTTTTGCACATCTTGATCAATAGTACATTCTTCAGAGAGGAGGCTTCCAAGGTACTTGAAGTATAGTACAACAGTGAATGAGAAGACAGGTGGTTCAGGTGGGGGATCACATGACCACTGACATAGAACCTCCGTTTTAAAAAAAATTACAAAGAGTCCCAGTTTGCAATATGTACAGCCCAGTCTGCAATATGTTATCTCATCTCATTGTCTGAAACCGCTTAATCCTATATAGGGTCACGGTGAGCCGGAGCCTATCCCGGAAACACAGGGCGTAAGGCAGGAATACACCCGACGACGGGACGCCGGTCCATCGCCGGGCATTACGGGACAATTTTAGTCTGCGAACCAATCAACCTATCCAGGAGCATGCTTTTGGACTGTGGGAAGAAACCGGAGTACCCGGCGAAAACCCACGTGGACACGGGAGAGCATGCAAACTCCACACAGAAAGGCACCCGAGCCGAGAGATTCGAACCCGGGACCTTCTTGCTGTGAGGCGTCAGCGCTAACCACTGGGCCACCGCGCCGCCCCCTGCAATATGTGCAACCATGTATACAACCCGTGACCCACATTACCCTGCAGCAGCAGCTTCTTGTGGGTCTTGTAGATCGCTAGCCTCGTCTGAGCAGATAGGGCGGCGCGGTGGCCCAGTGGTTAGCGCTGACGCCTCACAGCAAGAAGGTCCCGGGTTCGAATCTCTCGGCTCGGGTGCCTTTCTGTGTGGAGTTTGCATGCTCTCCCCGTGTCCGCGTGGGTTTTCGTCGGGTACTCCATTTTCCTCCCACAGTCCAAAAGCATGCTCCTGGATAGGTTGATTGGCTCGCAGACTAAAATTGTCCCGCAATGCCCGGCGATGGACCGGCGTCCCGTCGTCGGGTGTATTCCTGCCTTACGCCCTATGTTTCCGGGATAGGCTCCGGCTTCACCGTGACCCTATATAGGATTAAGCGGTTTCAGATAATGAGATGAGATGAGGTTTACAAAATCAGACACTTTCGTCAAAATGTGTAGTTATATTAAGGAGCCCTTAAAACAACTGCAACCCTTATGTAAAATGATAATGAATGAATTTTAATCAAAATCTATTATCTATCGTACTGTTTATAATCTAGCACACTGCTAGCTCACAATTTTTGGTCAAAAATGAATTTGGTTTCCTCTAAACTGTCCTTGAAGCTATTGTGATTTTTTTTTGAGTTCATCATGTTATTCTGTTTATTACCAACAAATTGTCCTGATAATATCGAATTTATTTGAAAAGTTAAAAACACCACCATTAATTGGTCGGTATATTTGAGAATTATTTCTCTGGGCCGTCAAGTATTCACAGCTGTAAGGGTTGTATGCCAATCCTTTCCGACCTGATTGGGACACCTGCTAATAATCCACTTAGCTGTGCACGGGCACCCAATCAGGATAATCACAGGCCCTATATAAACCGACCCACCCCATAGGGTCGGTGCCGGAACGTCACCTCGTTCTGCGCTACCACACGCTCGTGCTACTGCTCCTGTCGGCTGTACCTCCCCGCACCCAGATTCCTTAATAAAGAGCACTGTTGTTTACTAAAGTTGCTGCTCGCCTCCTGCTGTCGTCACCGCACAACAGAATCCACTCTTTCGTCGCGTTGCCTACCCTTACAACAGCACCACCAGCAGCAAAGGCAGTTCCACTTGACAGTACTTTGGAAGGTGACTTGGTTTCACAATAGTTTACACTATTTATGGTATTACTTTGATAATCGTTTGAGACATATTTCACCCTAACTAATGCACTCTGAGTCAGAGGCAAAATGTGACGATGCAAACCATTATTTTCCATGATCTGGCATCTCAGACAAGTCAGTCGATGCTTTCGAACTGGTTGCAATTTTGTCTCTGATAAAGCATATTGTGTGTATTGATGATTAGACGATGAGTTAGAAGGACAAGGTGGAGCAGAACTCCGTGCGGGAGCAGACATTATTAATCACCGGAAGTTTTATGACCTTTTGCCATCTTGCCATGTTCCCCAAATTTGGTCGCAATACATTATTAATTCTGAGCAGTCACATCCTAGGATGAAGCTATTGTTGTAATCCATTGTAAAACCGTCCCGTGCAGGAGAACGTGTGAATCAAAAATACACATTATATTTCTGTACATTTTGTATTCTCTTTTATTTATATTTACTTCATTGGAATAAAATCATCACCAGCAGCCAAGTTTTACTGACAGGTCTCTTCAGAATGTTACTTTCCCTCATAGTCAACTGTTATTCCACAGCTGATCTCATCACTGCATTTTCGTGGCAGTAAACCTCCAGGATGCGTACTGTCCTTCACTGCTGTTTCATCGCCAGTCTCATCCTTCTTGTCCGATAATTACAAGCTTGTGAGGGGTCAAGCGCTGTTGGGTTTGGCATGGCACAGGAGGGGGTAGGCGACCAGCATCATGCCCAGGTCACCATGCCTACACCATGGGCTTCAATGCCATCGTCATCAGCAGCATCAGCATCGCTACCATCAGCATAACTGCCTTCAGGATCAATACCATCACTATCAATATCGTAATAATCGATCATCATCATCATCAAGCATCGAGACCATTAACATCAATATAATAATCAGCATCACTCCCATGACGCTATCCTAGTGGACGCTGGCTTCTTACTGCTGCTCGGAGCGCCAGATATACAAGTTAAGCGGAGTGTATTTAAAGTGGCTTTAATCGCTTTATTTGAGTTACTCTGGTTTATTTATATTTCTTTTAGTTCTTGATTTCCTTAACTATTTGTAATCTTTATGTTTGGGGCCTACTGTACTGAGTGAAGTCTCGCTCTTGCCGAACAGCAGCCGCGGTCGCCTGCATCTCGCAGCAGCAACATTCGCCGCTACCAGTACCTGCACCTCAATCACCGCATAGCTCACCTTTACGCTCACCCTCACCTTCCTCACCACCAACAACCGCCATTCGCCACTAAGTGGCGGTGACATCACCACGACGCCTGTGCCAGGCCAGGTGCTCCTTTAAGCCACGTGAAGTGTCGAAGGCTCGCTGACAGGATGTCACGGGACAGACCCAGGTATTAAGGGCAGCCTGACAGACGACTGGCAAATTCACCACCATGCTCCCTACTGTGCCAACTTGCTGTGTTTTAGACGCTCCGCTCGTTGTTGTGAGCGTCGCTCCTCCACATGCTGTTGTTGGAGGGTGACTGCCTCCAACTGCCCCGTAGCGTCCTTCACGATCCTCCTCATCCACAGAGGTGGATCTTGACACCGCTGGTACGAGTTTTCAGCAAGTCCACTCAGCTCCAGGTACTCCTGTGCCACATCGGTCCATCTAGCCCGTGTCACGTCCGTTTAGGCATGCGGTGGCTGGGCATGCGGTGGCTGGGCTTTCGTTGGCTGGGCATGCGGTGGCTGGGCATGCGGTGGCTGGGCATGCGGTGGCTGGGCATACGGGCTATATGACCCAGCCGCCGCAGCTTCGTCTGGCCAGAGGAGCTCACCAATGGAACTTTGTCCACATTTTCGAGAATGTGTGAGATCCTCACACAATCTAACCTGGTTAAACCCAGGATGGATCGTAGGCAGACCAGCCAGAAAGTTTAAAGACGGCGCAGATATTCTGCCAGTGGGGGTCCATGTTTCGCAAGAACAAAAGAGGGCATGACTGCAGCTGAGAAAACCCGAAACTTCGTGTGGAGCGACAAGCCAGGCAGCTTCCACAAAGCGTTACGTAGCTGATGAAATGATAATGCTGCCCGAATGATTCGGAGCGAGACATCCACTGTCAAACCAGAAGCGGCCATAAGCACACTGCTTTCCTCACCTCACTCTCCCTCACAACCCTCTTCTTCTCTCCCTCATTAACCACCCTCTTCTCTCCCTCACCTCACCACCTCTTCACACCGTCTGTCTTCACCTTCCTCTGTCCTCTCCAACTGCTCACGTCACTTTACCACACCACTGAATCTCACTTTCCTCACCTTTTAACTCAGCGTACCATCCTCTCCCCACCTTCCTTGACATCTTTGCAGTACATCCTCCCATCTTCAAGCACTCTACCGTCTTCCTCACCCTTTCACCTCACCTCACTCTCCCTTTTTTTGTTACACGCACGTGCTATGTGTGCGTGTAACCGGCTCCAACCTGCACCGTCTCTCTCTACACCCAATGATACGGCCGCCGATCGCACGAGAGACTGCAGGCCGGCGCTAAGGCCAGATAGATGTCAGATAACCAGGTGAACTCCGCGCACGTGAGTGCACACGTGGCGAGGAGGGGGTGATTCTGATGGTAAGAGTTCTGCGTTGTGTTTTATGAATCCCCCTCGCGCTCCGCATGCACCGCTCCTGGTTCGCCGACACTCGTTACTCTTTTCCCACCACAAGGACTTGATTCCATACATATCTTCTCTCGAAATGATGATATTTATTCACTCTGCAGACACAGCACCTTCATACACACCCACCAACACACGTAGCCACATCAGAACTCCACAGCACCTTCAAACACACCCACAAACACACGTAGCCACATCAACACTCCACAGCACCTTCATACACACCCACCAACACACGTAGTCACATCAGAACTCCACAGGACCTTCATACACACCCACCAACACACGTAGCCACATCAGAACTCCACAGCCCTGCGGATAATACAGAACACCTCAATAACCAACCTCTACGTATATGATTTTTTGTAAATGTGCAGCTCTCGAGCAGCAAGTGTTCTCACCTCTACCATGCTTCACTCACACTGAGAAACGCTTCAGCAACGGTGGGCGTGCTTCCCTGTACGTTGGGGCGGGTGCGATGCTAACCCGCCAGCATTTTAATGTGTGACCATGCATATGTACAACTCATTACCATAGCCACCGGTTACACACGCAGTGCTCTGTGTGCACGCTGCACGCACGTGCTCTGTGTGCGCGCTGCACGCACATGTTCTGTGTGCACGCTACACGTGCGTGCTTTGTAGTTACGCTATCTCGAACACTGACTCATCTCGAACACTGTGACTCCCATCTCTACAACCACGACTCCCATCTCGAACAATGTAACTCCGTTCTATAACACTGTGACTACCATTTCGAAAACTGTGACTCCAATCCATTCCTCCTGCCATTCAGGGATGCGCCGCTCTCTAGGTTGATTGACCTGCTGAATAAATTGTACTAGGAGAGGTCCCCGTAATGTGTTGGCGTCGCATCCTGGGTGTGGCCCATCTTTGCGCCCCATGTCTCCCACGGTGGGCTCCGGCCCCTATTCGACATGATCACCTACACAAGCGTGGCTCTAAAGAGCTTTATTTCTACAGTTCCCCGTACCCCCAACTTTCTGGCCATTTTACGTCAGCTGTTGATACTTCGACGCCCTCATTACACTCATCAGGGTGCTGGCAATTGAAAGACCATTGACCTGCCTACAATATTAAGCCCTACATATCGGCTTCCGAGGAAACAATTAGTTAGACCGTTTGCAACTCGACGTTGCTTGTAAAAATACCCTTTGTCAGTATCCCTCTTCCAGTACACACATTGTTTGCAACTGAAACCCACTTTACCCTGCTCAATGTGCACTCTCTGAACACTTAAAAAGCCCAACTCATCCATGAGCCAATCTTGGACAACAATCTGGACCTACTCTGCCTAAAAGAGACACGGCAATTGTTCCCATTGCCATGGTGGCGACCTTGCAGTTCTCCACTCTGTGTCTGCTGACATCCGACCGATTCCATCGCAGACCTTCAATTCATTTCAGTTTGTCTCTGGATTGGAGATCAGCTCAACCTGTGAAGTTGGTACTGTTCTACCGCCCACCTAGAGCCTCCACTTCTTTTGTCAATGAACTGTCTGAGCTGTTTTCTAAGCTGTGCGCCAGTTCCGAAAGGATCCTGCTTCTTAACGATTTCAACATCCATGTTGCATCTCTAAAGAGCCCTCTTGCAAGGGATCTCTTAGCCATTCTTAACTCACTTGGCTTCACTCAAAACGTGACATCTGCCAATCACGGATGCGGCCATACTCTCGACTTGGTTTGTTCATGGGGCATATCAGTAACTAACCTGTCTGTCACTGATCCTGCTCTGTCTGATCACACTGCTGTGCATTTTGATCTTCAAGTACCGCCTCGCATTTCCACCACCAAGCGCCAAATCCAATTTCGAAACCTTAACACCCTCACTTCAGACATATTCACAACAGCAATCAACAGTTCATCACTCTCTGCCATGGCTCACTCTGCCTCTGATGAAGGCTTGCCAAGTATTCTTGTCCTCCTAGACCTGAGTGCTGCCTTTGATACCGTTGACCACCCGATCTTACTGGAGGGTTTCGGGGTCTCTGGCTGTGTCCTGCATTGGCTGAGCTCCTACCTCTCCGACCAAAAGCAGTTTGTCAGCCTCGGAGGACAAAACTCAAAGATCCATTCTGTTTTGTCTAGAGTTCCTCAGGGTTCAGTTCTCAGCCCACTCCTCTTCAGCATCTACATACAACCTCTTGGCCATATCCTGCGCAGCTTCAATCTCAGCTACTATTGCTATCATCAATGCATCTGGTCTTTGCATGTCGTCCTCACTGCCAACTATGAAGGCCTGGCTCATTTCCAATTTCCTAAAACTAAATGGTGACAAAACAGAAGTTTAACTTGTCAAAACTCCGTACCAATAGTCCAAGGCTGAATCTGTCCAATTTATGCTTGACGACCAGACCATTGAAGTTGCTAAGGCAGTCTGGAGTCTAGGTGTGACTCTTGATTCCTCACTCACCTTCGAGACACACGTCAACAAGGTGACAAAGGTAGCCTGTTTGCATCTCAGAAATATTGCCAGACTGCACAATATCCTGTCACCCGCTGATGCTGAGAGGCTAATACACATCTTCACCTCTTCACGAATAGATTACTGCAATGCACTGCTCTCTGGCACCCTTGCCTACCTGATCAATCGTCTCCAACGTTTGCAGAATGCAGTTGCTAGAATCCTCACTCACACACCCATCTACGATCACATATCCCCAGTACTGATGTTTCTCCACTAGTTACCGGTTAATGCAGGATTGAATTCAAGATCCTCCTCACCAACAAGGCTATCACTGGTGCGGCTCCGACATACATCCATGACCTCCTCAACACAACTTCAATCCTCCAATACAGGTTTGCTGCATGTGCCCACATCGCACTGATAAAAGACTCTGGAATGCCCTTCCATTGTAGATTCGATCAGTTGAGTCCCTGTGCATCTTCAAATCTTGTCTCATGACTCACTTGTTCCGTAAGGCTTTCAAGTCCTCTGGATAGGACTGTTGATGTGGCTCACTGTTGTCGTGCCGGGATGATGGCTCGCTGCCGACCTGCGCCTGCTCGGGAACATTTATTCCTTCCTTGTTTAGAGAAGAATAATTTTTGAATCGCTTTTTTATGTCCGATAACTTATTACCATTGTTTGAGTTTCAGTTGCTTTTTCCTGATATAGTTGTTGTTATCGATATGCCGTTCTCTGCACAGCTCACATTTGTAACAAACAAAAAAATCCCAAAGGAACGTTATTGTTGCTGATTTGTTGTTCTTGTGTCGTTGTTTTTGCTGTCATGCCGTTCTCCTTGCAGGTCTGTGTAGCCCTTTGTGACCCTGGGATGAAAGGCGCCCTAGAAGTGCAATTATTATTATTATTACTTCCTACTCAATGTCCATCTACTGTTCACAACAACAACGTGCTGCTTCTAATGAGTGTTTCTTCTCCGATCTGTGCGATCTTCTCTCTGGCAGTGTTATTCTCAGTGTGCTTCTCAGCACACCTCTCTGTGCAATGTTCAGCCATCCCTCCACTCTTTTTTCGTCCACGGCCCATATTGCTGTTACACGTCATGGCAGGCAATGCACACTCAGTGAAGACATTTTTCTCTTCGGCGTTTCATTGTCAAAATTACGATTTCCAAAAGTGGGCGGCGCGGTGGCCCAGTGGTTAGCGCTGACGCCTCACAGCAAGAAGGTCCTGGGTTTGAATCTCGGCTCGGGTGCCTTTCTGTGTGGAGTTTGCATGCTCTCCCCGTGTCCGCGTGGGTTTTCGCCGGGCACTCCGGTTTCCTCCCACAGTCCAAAAGCATGCTCCTGGATAGGTTGATTGGCTCGCAGTCTAAAATTGTCCCGCAATGCCCGGCGATGGACTGGCGTGCCGTCGTCGAGTGTATTCCTGCTTTACGCCCTGTGTTTCCGGGATAGGCTCCGGCTCACCGTGACCCTATATAGGATTAAGCGGTTTCAGATAATGAGTATTCAAACAGTGGCTAAACATTCATATCTGTTTCATTTTATTTGGAGCTAGTAAAGTTCAAAGGAACATATCATCGATGTTTGCACAGAACTGTTTAAAGTAAAATGAAATACAAAAAATGCCGTCGCTTGTGTTGGAAATTGTCCACATTTACATACAAATACCACATGCTAATTTGGCCTAATCTACTTCCCAAAATAACAAAAACAATCGCGTGACTTTATTTTATCATTTTAACATGCTGGTCCACACTGAACAAATACTTCCTGCAAATAATGAGCTTTGGCTGCAACATGCAATACAGCCCCATACGTGACCCAAATTAGAGCTCTGGCATTTGCATGATTTATTATTCTCAAGCTGATAGTGATATACAATCTATCAGCATATTCCACGTCCGGAAAATGAAATGGATGACCGCATACTCATTTACCTGGAGTGTGACATTAACAGCTTAAAGTGCAAATAACAGTTACAGCAACAATTCACTAATGCAGCACTGTTCATGATTCGATAGGGTGGGCTGATGGAGCCTTTGGTCACACAATGTATATAGTTTCCACGTGAAGATAAGTAGAATATTGTTGCAATCATTGTGCTTGTTGAGCCAGCAAAGCCTCACTGAATTTCAAGAATCTTTATTCCGAAGGGTCCTGTTACGTTTTCGTAGTAGGTCATGACAATTGACATGTGTTTCCGAGTAAAGTAAACTGTATTGTAACTTTTCTAATCTGGACCACGATTTCCCCAAATAATAGCCTAAAACGTTGTGATAACAATACGGTATCTTATAATGACCATTGTGAAGCCAACAATGCATGTTTTGTAGCTAAAACGCATAAAGTGTTAACCAGGGCGGCCAGCCACATTCAAATCGTAAATCAATATAAAACGTTGCAAACATGCAACATGGCCGAGCCATGTCACTGCATTAACCTTGTTTGAATTGAGAATCTATATATTCTCAAATATTACGGCACAGTAATGGTGTGACAAAACTAAAGTAAACTCATTATTTGTTACAGCTTGCTGAGAAACAAATGCATATTTATGTCAGCAAGTATGTTTTCCACAAGACAATGTCAAGTGCACACATTGCAGTGGCAGGAATGCCAATAGGCTTTCTGAAAGGCTCATAAAATGTCTGATTGCATGAATATATAGTAGCTGTTTATACAGGGAAAACACATATCATTCACAGCAAGGAATATACCAGTACTCTTCAACACGTTCTAATCTTCCTGTGTATATCATTACAATATACAACAAAGTTTTTGTTATATGGGGTTCACATTTAGCCTCTGCACTTGTAGCCAACCACCATAATGGACAACGTTGCATCGTGTAAAACAATTCAAACGGTTTGTTTTAGTGGTACGGTAACGTGAAATCGACGGACATAATTGAATTATGAAACGGTAATTACAAAATGTTCAGCACGTTAACGTTCTTGTCGAGACATATGGAGAGAAACAAAAAAATACAGTGTGTGATGTCATAGCTCAGTGCATTTCAGTTCCCATTAAGAGTTTCCCATCACTGTGGCTCTCACTTCTTGCATTTCATCGGGTTTCTACACAGCAGTAGTTAGCGGATGGGCATGCCTGATTAAATGTGAAGTGTTGCAAAAGGGAGTCAAGCTGTTCCGCTAAATTGAACAGTTTAATTTCTCATGCTTCGCTGGGACTCCACTTAATTATTTTTGCATAAACTCCAGCATTCATTCAAGGCTCGCTGGAGTTAAAATGTGTTTCATTTACCAAGTGGAACTTTCTACGTAGCCTTTTCCCCGTAAAATCCGTCAAAAAAGTATGGCAGATTCTGAGAAAGGGCTGCAGACGTGTGGTGCTGGTTTTAACGCGCAGGCAGATGACATGTTTCTTTAAAACCTATACAAAATATCGCAGGCACAGTGATATTAAAATTGAACTTCACTGCCGAAGTAAAAACAGCTGGAGTATGTCAATGCGTTTAATTATACGATGATGGCAAGAGCTCATCAAATCAGGGGCAGGATTGCCATGCGAAAAGCAGCATGCAGTCCAGTACGAGTAGCCACTTAGTCCTGTACAGGGTCACGGGGGCTGGAACCTACCCCAGCAGACACAGGACCCAAGTCGGGGCTATGCCCAGGATATGACGCTAATACATCACAAGATACTTTGTTGAGGCAATTTACTTAGCAGGACAATTAACCTAGACAGTGGCGTGTCTTTGGACAGTGGGAGGAAACTGGAATTCCCGTCGAAAACCCAAGCGGACATGGGGAGAGAGAATACACTAACTCCACACAAAAAGGCACCCGAGCCGGGGACTCTGGAGCAACACTACTCACTGCACCACTGCGCCGCCAAAGCAGCATTCAGTCAAAACAGAATGCTTCTTTTCCAAAGAGATGATAGATATCTGAAAAAAAATGTCAAGACTCTCGTATAGAGTGTGTTATTTTGTTCTGGAGACATGGAGCAGCAGCATTTCCTGAAAGAAGGATATCTGAAGACTGCAGTTTTGACACGTAGGATTGTAATGAAATGGAAAAAGCAGTTGGACAGACAGGAAAACTAATGAGGCTGGGCTTTAATAGGATTATAATCCTGTTGAAGCACAGCATCCTTAGGTAGATTGCGCTGCGGAAGAGGTTTAGACTCAGATAATGGAAGCCATACTCGAACATTTGGAAATGGGAGAGAAGCATTTTTCAATTAAAAAAACGACGGCACAAGATGAAAGGCTTTAACAAAGAACCTGACTTTCGGTCAGAATCGTGGAATCATTTCCCACGCTCACCTTTAACAAGTTGTTGATTTTACTTGTTCTGTTGGTGTACAATCTAAAATAATAATGTCTTAAAATTCAGGAGTATGGCTCACTCAGGACTGTTTCGGTGGTTGGGTGCTCATTACCTTCTCTGGTTATCCATAAAACCTCTGGATTTTCTCAACTGAGCATATGCCCTCTGGATTTGAAATAGTGGCACGTGCTGACATTTTGATCAGTGATTAACATTTTCTTGAAACTGCCACCTAAGTTGGGCACGATGTTTACAGTTTTTATTCTTCGCAAGCCATCCTGCCAACCACGTGCTGGCATGCATTGACAAGCAAATAACTGCTCGTACAGTACTTCACTTTCTGCTATGACATCTGCAACTGCAATGAGATAATATGCTGCATCGCCTTCTGTTATAAATTGGGAATTTGAAGAAGCTCATTAAATTAAATGCAGTGTGACGGGATAACACAGCTATAATACTTCACAGCAAACACAGTTTTGGTGCAATTCCTAACTCAGGCGCCTATCGATGTGGTGTTTGTATGTTCTTCCCTGGTTTTAAATAGGTTCCTTCCATAACTGGTATTGGCCAATCAAGGCAAAAAAAAACATATCTGCAAATAACTCAATTTGGATTACATACAGTAACATTGTCCCCATTGAAAAAAAAACTTAGTCAGGGCCCTGCTGACAAAGGATTGACACTTGGTGTGACTTTTTTGGTAAAACAATCATATATATAAAACAGGGCAAGTCACGTGTCAAGTCACCAATAATTTCCTGGCCTCTCATTGGTTGAAAGTCTTGGTGACGTCTAATGAAGCTCACGAGATGGCATACAGGGCGGCGCGGTGGCGCAGTGGTTAGCGCTGACGCCTCACAGCAAGAAGGTCCCGGGTTCGAGTCTCTCGGCTCGGGTGCCTTTCTGTGTGGAGTTTGCATGCTCTCCCCGTGTCCGCGTGGGTTTTCGCCGGGTACTCCGGTTACCTCCCACAGTCCAAAAGCATGCTCCTGGATAGGTTGATTGGCTCGCAGACTAAAATTGTCCCGTAATGCCCGGCGATGGACTGGCGTCCCGTCGTCGGGTGTATTCCTGCCTTACGCCCTGTGTTTCCGGGATAGGCTCCGGCTCACCGTGACCCTATATAGGATTAAGCGGTTTCAGATAATGAGATGAGATGAGATGGCATACATCGCCATCTAGCGGTTAGGACAGATTTGTCCTCTGCGGCCACAGACCGTTATGAAGGCCAGCAGCAATAACGCTATGGGTACTTTTTGCCAGTATACATATATAAGATTACAACAGGT
>JAZEWT010000016.1:10249216-10262438 GCA_036362905.1 Mordacia mordax
TGACAGTACCACGTAGAGATATGTTTTAATTGTTGATGCGGGTTTATTGTTTTTTAAATGCGCTGGAAAATAGCCTGTTTTGTACACAATTGAGGTGATGCAATGCTTAGTAGTGCGTGAGTGTGTTTCTGTATACTATTTCTCCAGCCGTGGTCACGTGGTGTCATAAATTATGGTATTATGAGAGGTATTTATTGAAGTCAGAATAAGTAGGACATCACTGAAGGCCTATGTGTGAAATGCACGGCCCGCCACTGGCTGCGCGACATGGTTCCTGCATGTGTTGCCAACCGAGACAAGGGTCGATTGGACGCTACTTAGGCGGGTGCTCGGGGAGCAATTTGACCAGGTCATCCCAGCCGCCGCGCAGGAGGCATTGACACGGCGTAGCAGACAGCCAGATGAGCCATTTATGAATTTCGTGGAGGAATTGGTGACACTTGTGGGGAGGGCCTACCTGGATGCGGTGCAGTCCTTCATCCAGGACATGACAAAAGTAGACGTGCTTAGGTACCTCCGGGAGACAGACTGGTGACAAGAAGACGTCAAACGGACCAAGCTCTCTCTGCCGCAGATCCTGGCCCTGGCGCTAGCCTGCGAATGTGCAGTGCGTGGCGGAGCATGCCGACGAAGAGGGGTGGTGTTGGCTTGTAGCCACCCTGAGAGGGGGGGACGGAGCAAGCAACGGGGGCCCACCTGGTCATGGAGTTGCGGCAGTGCAACGGAGCACCCACGAGGCGACTCTGCTGGATGAGCGCTACCATGCAGAACATCCAGCAGCAGTTTGGGGTAATGCAAGAAGACGTGCCATTCTGTGGGGGGAGAGGAACCGATTCCACCGGGTCGGTGTGCCATGCCGGATGATCCTAGAAACACAAGCATGACGTCAGACCCAGGGACCGTTGGCGAGGCGCCAGCCTCGGGGTGTAATGGCACCAGCCACCTACCCTGTCGGGCACGGATTGTGCCGAACACTGAGGGCTTGATCCACCTCAAGGCCTGCAATGGTGACAGCGGTATAGCTATGGGTGAGGTGCTGCTGACCCCCCACCCCAAATTTGTATGGCGCAATGGTTTGGTTGGCACGGCGACGGTGGTAATCACCTAGCAGGGGGCTGGTTCTTCGGGCGGCAAACCCACATAACACGCCGATCCGTCTCCGCGCTGGGACGGCCGTGGTGGACATCCTTCCACTATGGACACGGTCCCGTCCTGGTGCCATGTACACCCTCTGGACCATATAGGTGGAGCGACCTGTGCAGGATGAGCAGGATCTGGCCTAGTGGGTGGGCCCAGTGGCTCGGGAGCAGGGCTGCCCCCTTCCTTGATGAGATACACGTGGACTGGGAGGGCCTGTCGGGGAGCGAGGCGACATGACTGTGGGAACTGCTATGGAAGTACAGGGATATTTTCAGCCCGCATGATGCAGACATTGGGAGGATGGATAGTAAGCAGCACCAAATCAACACAAGAGACGCACGGCCAGTAAAGGTGCCGCCCTATCTCATGAGGGCTCCTGAGCAAGGCAGTGTTGGAGATGCTGCAGGATGGGATTGTGCAGCCGTCCTCCAGTCCGTGGGTAGCACCAGTTGTCCTGGTAAAAAAAGGCTGGATCCACCAGATTCTGCGTCAACTACCGCCGCCTTAACGCTGTGACGATGAGGGATGCGTTCCCGATGCCGCACGTTGACGAGATGCTGGATGGACAAAACGGGGCCTGGTACTTCTTGACATTGGATATGGTGTCAGGGTATTGGCGGATCACGAATGCCGAGGAGGACCTGCTTAAGACAGTGTTCACCACCCCACAGGGGCTATTCGATTTCTGGATGATGCCGTTCGGCCTGTCCAACGCCACGGCTATGTTTCAACGGCTAATGAAGCATTTGATGAGGAGAATGCGGTGGGAGCAGTGGCTTATCTGTCTGGATGACATTATCATGGATGGGAGAACAACAGAGGAACATATGGGGCACTTGTGTGAGGTTATTCAATGGTTGAGGGAAGCCAACCTCAAGTTGAAACCGTGCAAGGGCTACCTCGCTCAGCGGGAGGTGGTGTACTTGGGGCATCGAGTGAGCGAAGATGGTGTACGTACGGACCCCGACAAGGTACGGGCAGTCACGGACTGGCCGCGAATCCGTATGTTGGCCAAGGTGCGCTCCTTCCTCGCCACCTACTACCGGAGATTTGTGCCGCACTTCAGCACCATCGCCCGACTCCTCACTCAGCCCACCTCCACCAAGTGGTCCTTCAAGTGAACTGAGGACTGTGACACCACGTTCCGAGACTTGAAGGACTGGTTGGTACATACCCCTGTCCTAGCATTCCCAAACTTTGCCCAGGAGTTCTTGGTTGACACCGACGCCAGTGGATGCGGACTGAGGGCCGTGCTGGCCAGTGGATGCAGACTGGGGGGCGTGCTATGGTAGGGGGAGAGGGAGAATGAGCGAGTGATCATCTATGCCAGCCGAACACTGAGTGGGGCCGAGCTGAACTATTGCATAACTGCATGCGGTGGTCTTCGCATATCGGCAGTTCTGGCAATACCTACACGCATGTGGCTGTTGGATTCAAACCGACCCTTACGCCCTGCAGTTCCTCCTTAATTTCAAAAAGCCACAGGGACAGATGACCAGGTGGCTGATGCAACTACAAGAATATGACCTGTGGATCAAGCACCAGGAGAGGCGGATGCATGCCAATGCGGATGCCCTCTCCCAACAGCCGGCGATTCACCTCGACACACCGCTGGGGCAGCTATGCCGCTGCTTCCCTGGGGGTCAATGTAGACTCCCCGAGGGTGGCCCCATCCCATAAATGATGGAACCCCGCACTGCCATTCATTGACTGGGAGAGGCCGGTGAGCCACGGGCGGTACCTATCCAGGAGAAGGTTCCCAGGGATGATGGCGAAGCAGCTACAGCAGGCCCAGGGGCTCGATGCCAAGCTGATGAAGGTCAGAGATGCCATTGCCCAAAACCAGATGACCATTAATAGACCTGGGGCAAGTCTCTACACGCATCTTGGCCTCTGGAGGGCAGAGTGGTTGGAGACCTTACGGGGGGGCAGGGAGTGTGTGTGTCCCGGCTGCGGTACGACTGCAGCTGCTGTGCCTAGTACACGATCACCCATTGGGGGGATATGGCTGTGATGGTGCACGAGAGACTCTGCAAGGGCCGCTTCCCGCGTCACACCACGGCAACTTCCACATGATGGTGGCAGTGGAGTACTTTACCCAGTACACAATAGCAGTGGCGATTCAGAAGAATACGGACATTCTTGGATGGCTACATGTTGTGGCATGGGATTCCAGAGGATCATTACCGACCAGGGGAAAGAATTTGAGTCAAAGATCTTCCAGAACATCTGCGGGGATTTGGGGGTCAAGCGGGAAAGGACCACAGCCTACCACCCCCAAGCCAATTGGATAGTCGAGAGGTTCAATCAAACCCTCGCAGGGAAGCTAAGGCACCTCGTGAACCAACACCAGCAGGACTGGGAGGTGCACCTACCATACGTAATATTCACATACTGTACTACGCTACATTCCTCCACCCAACAAATGCGTACTTCCTCATGCACGGACATGAGGCGCGCTTGCCGGCCAACGTCCTCTTCGGAGTCACGCCACCCCAACTGAACGACGCCAAGGAGCCGCTCACCCATCTCGTGGAGATCCTGCACCAGGCCTGCGGCAGGGCCCACGAGGCTGGCGAGGAGGCCCACACGAGACATGCGGCGGTGACACCGACGAGAGGGGAGCCCACGGAGTACCAGGCTGGGGAGCGAATCTAGGTCTACTCACCACGTGTGTGGCCGGGGCAGGTGGGAGAACTCACCTCACCCTGGAAGGGGCCCCACATGGTGGTGCGTCTGCTGATGCCCTGGTTGGTGTTGTTGCAGGGAAAAGGCTGAGAGTTACTGCACGTGATTAATGTGTGGGGTCTGAAGGCCCGGAGGCCCCCCTGGAGGAGGGTCCGGCCCCGGGGCAGTCCGGAGGAGTTGGGAGACCCCGTGTCAAATGCAGCCATGGCAAGAATGAGCCACGGGGGTGGAAAACTCAGGTGTGCCAACGGAGCCGGGCAGTGGGACCTCAGTGCTCAACGGACTCCGCGCCCGCAGTCATCGACTCTGCCCGAGCGAACGAATTGGTGGGCTTGGAGGGCCTTTCCAGAGGTCCGTGGAGTACGGAGACTGCGGTAGCCACGGAAGCATCCAGCTATCCTGCAGGAAACAGGCAGCTGAGGACGGCCCATGGGGCGCTTCCAAGACTACGTGATGGCGGTCGGGGCTTACCACGGTAGTGGCGAAAAGCCCGGAACAGACTTGGCCGATGGAGGGGGAATTGTGGTGCCAAGTCCCGTGCCATGCCAGGCTGGGTGAATGCCGATGTTCGTACCCTGAAATCGGGTCGGTGGCCAAGTAAAATCGGTTTGATTGGCTGGGTACTGTTGCTGTGGGTGGTAAACCGAGGAGAGTTCATACGAGGTGAGGTGGATAAGTAGATGGGTGGCTCACCCCGAGGGGGTAAACAACTGGGTGACCTACAGTACAGAAGGCCCCAATGTTTTAAGCATAATATAATGATTAATACCCAAATAAAAATTATAAGAATTAAAAATAACAGAAACACAACCTAGGTAAAAATAATTTAATAAATAAGACTTCTTAAAAACACTTAAAAAGTTGATTGCTTCGAAAAGCTGCTCTCTCGGGACAGCCGCGTCGATGGCTCTCGATGGCGCACACGAACACGTCGATGGCGCACACGAACACTTCGCCTGAGGATGCCTCCAACGTGTGAGGCGAAACGTCGCGAGGAGAGGAGAGAGAGCCATCGACGCGGCTGTCCCGAGAGAGCAGCTTTTCGAAGCAATCATCATGCATCGAGCCGTGAAAACCTACATCATTACACTTAAAAAGTTGTCTTATAACTGGTGTTTGCAGAGTGGCATTATATCGCCTGTCGTCCCTGATGATGGTGTCAATAAAGATGGTAAGAAGGGTGGCTCATCCCGAGGCGGTAAACAACTGGGTGACATCAGATAGAACATTCTGGAAGGGAGCTGAGGGATATATAAGGGGGGAGCGATTTGGGGGGCACGGCGGAGGTGTGACAGGAGTTGACAGTGCAAGACTTGGGACAGGGACTGCGCAGTGATAGCGGAGTAGCGAGCATGGACAGTATGGTTAGCGCACATAGTGCAGAGTGGGGTGGTTGAGTTCAGTGTTGTTGTTAAGTTGTCTTAAATATAGACCACTGTACAATGAAGAAAGCGTCTCGGCTCACCTTGCCTAGCGTCGGAAAGGAGAGCGTCTCCACGTCAATGTGATCGGTGATCGGTGGTGGAGCATGGGGCTGTAGATGAGGAGATAGCGGCCAACGTGCTTCACAACAGTTCGTAAAAATCAGGACGTTAAGTGAAATCACCCTACAGGGGGACAGTTTTCCCATACGAGATAATGTTATGGTTAGCAGTTGTGTATGAGGGAGAGGGATAGAAGATAAAGGTACTGTTTGTGAGAGAATGGGGAGAGGATACAAAACAGATATGTCCATATAACAATTCCAATCTCTTATAAAGCAGCATATGTTGAAGCGCACACCACATAACACAGGAGTTCTCAACCTCTTGCACCTTAAGGCCGTAGTTATGACTAGCGATCAATTCCTTTTATCTATCCTCGTGAGCCATTACTAGATCGCAATTTCTCATTGGATAGTTGGTGAATGACGTTGTAAAGTGCTGGTCAGGTGCCCTGACATGTGAATGGCTCTGTTCAGACTAATCCAGACCCTGCAAGCCCCTGAATGTGATTGGCTGATATCTGGTAAAATAAATCGTTTTGGAGGAATCATCCCAAATGCCTGATGATATCTCCAAGGCTTCATGTCCCAAACAGGAGACAAGGAACGCTCACTGGTGAGGTGCTGCTGACACCTCATTCTGAACTTGCCCGATGCTATGGACTGGTCAGTGCAGCGACAGTGGTAACCACTGAACGGGAGTACTAAACCACCACAACAGTCGCATAAATTCATCTACTGTCGGCACGGACTGATCCGGCAGCAGTGTACACCCTATGGCCCGAGGAGGCGGAACAGTCCACGGAGGACGAGCGAGACCTAGCCTGGCGAGTGGGACCTGCGGCCTGGGAGCTGGGTCCCCCACTCCTCGACGAGGTGCATGTGAACTGGGGGGCCCTGTCAGGAGGCGAGGTGACACAGCTACAGAGGCTCAAGCGATCCTTCGCAGACGTCTTTAGCCGGTGCGACGCAGATGTGGGGAGGACGGATCGCATGCAGCACTGGATCAACACAGGAGGGGCACAACCGGTGAGATGCTCAAGGACGGTATTTTTCAGCAATCCTCCAGTCCATGGGCAGCTCCTGCAGTCCTGGCCGCTAAAAAGGATGGGTCCACCCGCTTCTGCGTAGACTACTGCTGCCTCAATGCGATGGGGAATGCGTTCCCAATGCTGCGTGTGGACGAGACGTTGGACAGGCTGAGCGGGGCCCAGTACTTTTCAACACTGGATATGGCGTCAGCGTACTGGCAGGTCAGGGTAGCCGAAGAAGACCAGCCAAAGACCGTATTCACCACCCCGCTGGGTCTATTCGAGTTCCGGATGATGCCGTTTGGCTTGTCTAATGCCTCGGCTACATTCGAGCAATTGATGGAGCACATAATGGGGGGTCTGCAGTGGAGACAGTGCCTCATCTACCTGGACAACATCAGCATCTTTGGGAGGACGATGGAGGAACACCTGGGTCGCTTGCGTGAGGTGCTTTGACAGCTGAGGGGGGACAACCTCAAGCTAAAGCTCCGCAAGCGCTACCTCGCTCAATGAGAGGTGAATAATTTGGGACACCAGGTGAGTGGGCAGGGAGTGCGCACGGACCCCGACAAGGTACAGGCAGACACCAACTGGCCACGACCCCGTATGTTGGCCGAGGTGCGCTCCTTCCTCGGCCTCGCCACGTACTACCGGAAGTTTGTGCCGCACTTCAGTACCCTCGCTCGGCTCCTCACCCAGCTCATGTCCACCAAGAGGTCCTTCAAGTAGGACCGCGAAGCTGCGTTCCAAGGTCTGAAACACCAGCTGGTGCACAGTCCCATTCTGGCGTTTCTAGACTTTTCCCGAGAGTTCGTGATGGACACCGACGCCAGTGGGTGCGGATTGGGAGTGGTGCTATCGCAGGGTGAGGGACCGAGAAGAATTACTGCGTCACTTGACAGGAGCTGCATGCGGTGGCGTTCACTTGTCGACAGTTTCGGCCGTACCTGCAAGCCCGGGGAAGACGCATCTGCACAGACCACCACGCCCTGTAGTTCCTCCTAAGGAGCCGAGGGGACAGATAGCCAGATGGCTAGCCCAACCCCAGGAGTATGAGTTGCGAATCGAATACTGGGTGGATTAGTCACATGCCAATGCGGATGCCCTCTCCCGACGGCCGGTGATCTGCCTTGACACCCCACCAGACCAACTGTGCCCCTGCTTCACGGGAGGCCGGTGCCGCCTACCCGAGGACGATCCTACCACAGTGATAGCGGAGCCCCGCGCTGCCGTATAGCACATGGGAGAGGCCGACGAACCCCGGATGGAGCCGATCCGGGAAGAGATAGGCCACAAGTTCCTGGGAATAATGGAAGAGCAGCTACGACAGGCCCAGGGTCGCGATGCTGAGTTGGCAGAGGTGAGGGATGCCCTCGCCTGAGGCCAGACGGCCATCAAGGGACCGTGGGCGAGTCTCTACCCCCAGCTGAGCCTCTGGAAGGGGGGTAGTTCAGGAGTAGGGGTCCGACAGGGAAACCGGGAGGGTGTGTGTCCCGGCCGAAACACTGCCATAGCTGTTGCGCCTGGTGCACGACCACCCCCTGGGAGGGCATGCCGGTGAGCAATGCGCCAAGGTAACTCTGGAACAGCGGTACTTGTGGCCCGGCCTGAACCGAGACACGACCACCTGGGTCAAGGGGTGTCAACGGTGCCAGCAGGCCACCAGGGGACCACTGTGCTACGCAGTGCCACTCTGGCCACTACGGGTGAGCTAGGTGAATCAGCTTGTGGGGATCGACCACAGGGGCTGCTTCCCATTACGCAGCGTGGTAACTGCTACATGATGGTGGCAGTGGAAGACTTCACCCTGTACCCGATAGCGGTGGCAAACCCTGACAAGACGGCTGCCACAGTTGCCCAAGCCTGCCAGGAGGGGTACGTCCTGTGGCATGGGGTCCGCAAGTGAATTATTACTGACCAAGGAAGGGAGTTCGAAACGGAAGTCTTCGACAACCTCTGCTGGGAGCTGGGGATCCAGCGAGAGAGGACCACAGCCTACCACCCCCAATCAAATGGAATGGTCGAGAGGCTAAACCAGACAGACCCTCTCAGGAAAGATGCGACACCTCGTGGACCAGCACCAGAGTGATTGGGACGTACACTTTCCATTCGTGGTCTTCACAAACTGCACCTCGACACACTCCTCGACTCGGCAGACCTCCTATTTCCTCATGCATGGACATAAAGCACGTCTGCCGGCCGACATCCTTTTCGGTGTGGCCCTGCCCAAGCCGACAAAGACAGAGGCGCTCGCCCAGCGCCTGGAGACCCTACGTCAGGCTCACAGCATGCCTACGAGGCTGGCGAGTAGGCCCACATGAGGCCTACTCGCCAGCATGACCGAGGGGTGAGGCCACAGAGTACCAGGCAAGTGAGCAGGTGTCGGTGTTCTCACCACGGAACTGCCCGGAACGGGTGGGAAGACTCCCCTCACCCTGGGGTGGACCTCATACGGTGATACAGCAGCTGTTGGCGGAGATGGTCTTGGTGCGAGAAGGCTGGCGGATATCAAGCGTGATCAACGTGCGGCATCTGAAAGCCTGGAGACTACCGCCCGGAGGGTACGGCCCCGGGGAAAACAGCAGTGAGCCACGGGGGTGGGCCACGCGCGTGTGGTGGCGGAGCCGAGCGGCGGGGCCCCAGTACCTATCGGGTGGCGAATCCAGAGGCATCCGACGGCGCCTCAGCAGTCAGGTGGCCGAGGCGGGCCCTGAAGCACCTCCGGGACTATGTTATGATGGTCAAGTCTTGCCACGACTATGGCAAGGAGCCCCTGCTGGAACGTCTTGCCAATGGGGGAACTGTGGTGTCAAGCCTCACGCCGTGGTGGACGGATTCAGATTGGCGGGAATCGGGTGACAATGATGGGGAAATTGGCACCAAAGGAAGAGGGATGATTGGCTGGGGGTATAGCCTGGGGGGAGGGGTTCGTGTGACGTCCGGGGGGAGATACAGAGAGGATCGCGAGGGAGCAATTGAGTTGTGTTGGGGGTATAGAATGTGACCTGCGCATACGCCACGTTTTGACCGCGTGTTCTCCTTCGGTTTCAGCACCAATCAATAAAGACCTTCATGTTATAATGAAGCGCCAGCAGATTTCCAGTATGCCTGCTCTAAAATGTCGCGATGAATGCCCGACGCCAGCATAATCGTCGTGGAAGCATGAAGGAGAGGAAGACCAGGGACCGAAAAAACCCACGCTTTGCGACATAGATGAATGGGGAATGATGGCGTGGGGTCGTGAGGGGATGCGGTATCAGTTGGAAGAGTGATAGGTGTGAAAAAGCGTGAGAAGAGCAAGAGTGAAGAGTTAGGTGATGAGTTGCATGAAATGCCTGTTACTGTCATAAAGAATAAAGTGAATTGATGGCTTCCAAAAGCTGCTCTTTCGGGATAACTGCATCATTCGCTTCCTCTTTGCAACGTTTCGCATCCAAAGTTGGAGGCATCCTCAGGCTTTCTGCGAGTTAACCAATCTTCACTGTGTCGTCAGGGTCTTCCTCAACACATTGAGCTGTGAAAACCTACATTACTGCAGTACAGTATAACACTACATATATCGTGTTCCGACTCATAAATGGATCTCAGGAAGAGAACCCATTAGGAACCTGGGAAATGCCTATACTTGGAAGTGAAGGGTGTACCCACACTTCACCCCACAAGATGTGACCGACCCATCGACTGTGGCAAATCTGACCTACCAGTTGATCATACAGGCACGTATGTGAGAGTGGAACAGTGAGTGGCTAGTGTGGGGGCCGCATGTGTAGACATAGAGAAAGTTGGTCGTGCAAAATTGGTTGGGTGTGTGGGGAGTTTGTGCAAACTCCACACGGAAAGGAAACCGAGCCGTGAGCCGAACCCGTGACTTTCTTGCTATAGGGTTTCTTTGTGTGTGTATCTGTAACTGTGTTCGTGTATCTGCGTGTGTGCGTGTCACAGTGTGTGAGCGTGTGCAGCTCAGCGGTTAGCGCGCCGGGCTACAAACCTGGAAACCTGAGTTTGATTTCCGCTCACGGCCAACACCTGACGAGTTTCTGGACCGGTCCTGTGCTTCCCCTAGGTCGACTCAGCCTCAAATGAGTACTTATTGCGTTGTGTAACCCTTGCCAGGTGGCCGAGCGTGGTGCTGGTTACCCACCTCCTTGTGTGTCGTATTGACCTTCATAGTTGAGGTGCTGCCTAACCGCACTTGACCCTAGAAGCCGTTAAAGCTAATAGGGTGTGTGTGTATCTTTGCTTAGTGTGTGTGCAATTTTTTCCTGCTTTTAGGAGACGTTTTATGACATTGAGCAAAACCAGCAGGAAAATTATCTGTGAAGGCTAAAGGGGGGGGTTCAACCAAAGTAAGATAGCAAGTGGAATGACCATATAATGAACAATGCTTAATTAAAAATAAGATGAGAAAAACCAGGCGCAGCCAGAGTTGTGTGTGGGGAGGATCCAGCCAAGGTTAGAAAACAACGGAGCGTTGAAGCAGATTAATAAATAATTAATGCATTATTAATACATAATTGCAGAGCGGAACCCAACCATATAAGGACATGACGAATGCTGAGTTGAGGGGGTTTTTTAGTTGGGCACATCCCACAGAAAAACTGGATAAAGGGCGCCCTTCGAGGAGCGGAGGGGACTCACTCATTCATTCGAGCACCCAAGCGACTCTGACAGGCAGCTAACTGGAAGTCACCAGTCTGTCGGGAGAACCATGGGTGTTGGAGTGAGTCCCAAACCCTGCTGGTTGAGGGTCTGAGTTACGTTTTTTCTAGCCGCTGACAGCTTATGTTGCTCTGTACTTATATTGGAGAATTATATTCATTTTTACACTTGCTTGTTGCTTTGAAATAAACATCTCCATACAGTTGCAAAGTCGTGGTGTAAGCTCTGTGGGAAGGTCGGCCATCACGTCACAAGAAGATCCGAGGTGTCGAGGTTTTTTGAACCCGACACTAGGTGAAGCAAGGAATGTTCCAGCGGCAGTGGTTGTGCACATCTGTAATCCAGCAGTGTGGAGGCAACAGTTGGTGTTCCATGGATGTACCATTGTGTAAAAAAAAACATTGTGTCAAGTAGTTTAAAGTACTAATTGTCTCAATGAAAGTGTCTCTTCATACTAATCACAATGATAATGAATATATATTATGTATAAGTTAATTGCTAAGAACCGTAAATACGTTCCTTTGTGAAGGAAATGTGACAACACACGGGAGTGTAACTTGAGAAAACAGAGGGGAAATGATCGAGGCGGCTATCCCGAAAGGGCAGCTTTTGGAAGCAATCATTTTGCATCAAGGTGTGAAAGCCTACATAATTACATAACATAGCGATGCAAAGCCTTTCAGGAGACTTTGAAGTTGCCTCAAGTGTGCCAAACACCCCTTACAGCAGTGTCCCTGACAATAATCAGCTGCACTATACTAGCTCCGGAGCATAAGACGAAACTCACACAAGTTGTCTCGATCTCCAAAACAAGAGGATACATTGTAAGCCTTAAGCTGTCAATTAAACTGACAAGGTCTCCATCACCTCACAAAAATAACACTTCACTTTCTTTTTGGAAATATCCAAATTAGAATTATTCTGATATATAGGTCCATTCATAAAATGAGTACACCCATACCTCGTTATCAGTGACGGATCACAATTGAGTATTGTGATTTTGTTAATTTACCTTGTGATGTTATGTTGTTGCCTTCGTCAGTTCAAATGCTTGTTGTATTACAGAAATCCTGCATCTAGAGGTGGCAAACTCATGGGTGTTTTTTGTTGTAAATAAACATCACAACTTTCACGAATAGCACCGTGACTCTCACATATATACCTTTTGGCCTTAAATATTGCACTAAAAAGTATGAATAAGCACTTGCGCACACTACATAATGCAGGAAATGCTAAAAACAATATAGCACTGTATAGTACACATGCATTTCGCAACATTTTGGTTATATATTGGCTGCAAAGGACACTCCCCAAAATGTGAGGAATGAACTGAGCTGAGACAATGGGATGCGCAAGCTGACTGGGCTTGCGAGACGGAGGAAAGTTGCTTACACACAAGTTCTCAGGAAGTGGCAAAACATGCTCAGAAATACTTCTAGATCAGGGATGCCCTGGTGACTCAATGAAAGTTTGCGAGTACCTGGATTTGCGAATCGCAAATGCGTTGAAAACAAGGGGGTGTATAATAATTCACCAATTTCAAACAAGTTACATATGATTGCTTCGAAACGCTGCTCTCTCGGGACAGCCGTGTCGATCACTTCCTCTCTCTCCATAGCGATGTTTTGCCTCACACGTCCGAGGCATCCTCAGGCGCTGTGTGTGTGTCCTGTGTGTGACATCTATTTATATGTAGGTACTATGTATATGTTAAGTCTCGTCTACAGCATTGCTTTCTTCCAGGAACAATGGAAGAAGGTCAGGGTCCATTTGAAAGGGTTCCATTGTCATGCACACTGGAATCACATTAACCCAATCCAACTGGGTGATTGAATCACCAAGTGACTAAGGCATTGCTTGTTGTTCACAGAAATCCTGAACTTGGTGATTCAATCACAGATTCATTCACCAAGTGATTGAAGGACTGGACAGGCTTTCATGAGATACAAAACTAGGAGGTGAGTCACAGGCGGAATTGGCCCTGTGAAGAGCGGACACGTCCCATGCATCATTGACCAATGCGCAGACATCGTCCACATAGGCAGAGACTTTAATGACTATGTTCTCACATCCAGGGACCACGAGGCCAGACTGTCTGCCGCAGTTTACACAACAGTAGTTGAATAATGATTGCTTCGAAAAGCTGCTCTCTCGGGACAGCCGCGTCGATGGCTCTCTCTCCTCTCCTCGCGACGTTTCGCCTCACACGTTGGAGGCATCC
>JAZEWT010000016.1:10307466-10329793 GCA_036362905.1 Mordacia mordax
CGGATTTGGGAGGACCAAGCGGTGAGGGGAGGCAACAGTGGACGATCAGACCCCTCTCCTCCTTCTTCCGGCCGCTACCCCGCTCGCCCCGGATGGCGATGGCAATCAGAGAGAAGATGGGGGCAGCGACCTCTTCATGTATATATTGTGAATTGTCTTTGTTGTATATTTGATGGCTTTCAATTGGTGCAAATAATCTCTCTCTGTGTGAGGGTGTGGATACATAAAAAATTGAATGAGTTTGAGCGTGTTTGAAATTACAAACTGTGTTTAATGGGATATTGGTTGCTGTGTAAATAATTGTACAATATTGTATACTGTTTTTAATGTATATTTATTGTCGTTGTTCTTGACATGCTGTTCTCTATGCAGCTCTGTGCAGTGCTTTGTGACCCTCGGGTGAAAAGCGCTCTGGAAGTGCAACTATTATTATTCTAAAAAACGAAAGTGTTCTACACATAACGTTAACCACACGGTTAAATACGAACTTGACTGGTTTGGACGTTCTGTGTCCCCGCGACACCAGACTTTCTGAAAGAAAAGCTGGTGAGATGCCAGACATTTCAAGACGAGAGCCCTGCCAGATATGGCAAACAGTTTGATAATAAAAAATAATCTCTGCAGGTTGGTCCAGATGTCTTGTGACCCCCCCCCTCCATATAATTTTCTATTACGTAATAATTTGATATATTAAGGGGTGTGGGGCGGCACGGTGGCCCAGTGGGTAGCGCTGTCGCCTCACAGCAAGAAGCTCCCGGGCTCGAATCTCGGCTCGGGTGTCTTTCTGTGGAGTTTGTATGTTCTCCCCGTGTCCGCGTGGGTTTTCACCGGGCACTCCGATTTCCTCCCACAGTCAAAAAAACATTTTGCTGCATAAGTTAATTGACTTGCCAACTAAATTGCCCTCAGTACCCGGTGATGGACTGGCGCCCTATCGTGGGTATATCCCTGCCTTGCGCCGTGTCTGCCGATATAGGCTCCAGCTCACCGCGACCCTGTACAGAACTAAGTGGTTTCTGACAATGAGATGAGATCAATGGGTGTGTGTCATGCAAGCCATCTAAAAGTTCGTAGATTACCTTTATTAATTTGATATAATTAAGGGCGATGTAAAATATAAATGCATGAGCAGAGGAAAAAAAAATTAGGGGTCACAAGACATATGGACCACCCTCTACGATAGATGCTACAAAATACTCACAGAACAAATGTTAGTCGTGTATGTTGTTATATTCTCCATGATGGCATTAAGCGCAGCCACCGACCACTCACCTCTCCACCCTCGTCTCCATCGCAGCAGCTGCAGCGGGAACGACTGAACGAGGGGGTGACTAAGTGAGGGAGTAACTGAGTTAGAATGCGACTGAGCTAGGGAACAAGGGAGTGACTGAGCGACTGAGCAAAGGAGTGACTGAGCGACAGATTAACTAAGCAACTGGGCAAGGGAGAGACTGAGCGACCGAGTGACGGAGTAACAGAGTAACAGTGACTGAGTAGAGAAGTGGCGGAGTAACGCAGCGACTGAGTAATGGAGTGACTGAGCGACCAAGTGACGGAGCAAATGAGCTACTGAGCGCGTGAGCAACGCTAAATACGCGGGGTCACAGGGCACCTCGCTCGGCCAGCTGAGTGAACAATCTGGGATGGGGTGGCAGGTGCTCTAGGGAGCACAGCAGGTGCTATTAGGTAAACTGGCGTTGTAGGCTGTTGCAGGGGGTGCGGATAACAGACAGGGGCTGCATCAGTGCTTTGCCACGTCTCCGCAATATGAGTAGATGTTGTTGCTGCTGTGTGTGCTGTGATCCTAATTGATAGATGTTTATTACTATAGCAGAAAGTACCCAGTGAGCTTGCAGGTTCTAGATACAGGATTCTTGCGAACAAGAAACGTTCAAACTGACCAACGCAACCATACAGAAAATCAAAAGGTAAATAAACAAATTCATAACCTCATCTCATCTCATTATCTGAAACCTCATCTCATTATCTGAAACCGCTTAATCCTATATAGGGTCACGGTGAAGCCGGAGCCTATCCCGGAAACATAGGGCGTAAGGCAGGAATACACCCGACGACGGGACGCCGGTCCATCGCCGGGCATTGCGGGACAATTTTAGTCTGCGAGCCAATCAACCTATCCAGGAGCATGCTTTTGGAGTGTGGGAGGAAACCGGAGTACCCGGCGAAAACCCACGTGGACACGGGGAGAGCATGCAAACTCCACACAGAAAGGCACCGGAGCCGAGAGACTCGAACCCGGGACCTTCTTGCTGTGAGGCGTCAGCGCTAACCACTGGGCCACCGCGCCGCCCTTAATTCATAACCCTAACCCTAAAATGCAACCGAGTACTATGCAGGGTAGTTCAAACAGCTTGTAAGCCCCATTTCGAACTGTGTCCGGTTGGTGATCTTTCATGAGCATATAGACTTAACTAAAAGCCGTTTTTAAATAGAAAATAAATTCACGAGCTGCAGGCAGATCCGTTGTTTCTGGCTGAAATTTAAATGGATGTTGTACCCAGTCACACTGTCACTTCCACATCAGAAAACAAAACTGCGAATTGTGCTTTCATCATGTGACTCAAGTGAGCAATCATCTGCTAAATGGGGCCCTGGTCACGGCTAGAGGTGGCCCATTTCAAATATCTGTTGCATGTGCAGGGACAACGACGTGTTCCCCACAGACACAACTCCAATTTTCAAAACGCTCAAACATCACTCCAAATCAGACTTTTGATTTTTACGTCCGATTTTATTGCTCTTCCGAGCAAATTTTCCATAAAATATACAAGAAATACAATATACAATATGTACAACCATTTATACACACCGTGACCCACATCCCCTTCAAAACAATTTATAACGCACACACATTCAATTTACAGATAGTGTGAGAAAATAATGGAATCTTGGACTGATGTGTTAAAACCCTCAGAAGAGTTGAAATTAAAGCGTAAAACAGATGATCACAAGGCGGTATGATCTGGCTGAAATCACTACTCAACTTTCTGATTTGAGATGTTAAGGATTGATTCACATCTGTATAAAAAAAGTTGCTGTTGTCCGTCCGTCCATTCGGTCAGATGACGCTGTTTTAAACAGTCATGCCAAAAAAGTGTCTCTGAGTTTCAGTATTTCCGTAAAATATACGTTTCTTACTCCATTTTCTATTAATTCCCCACACAAACTCTTTATTACATTGTTATTTACGTGTTTTAATTACGTCAATGAAATGATGCACAGCAGTCAGAATATGGTTCAACAAGTGCTGAATTTTGCACTGTTTTTCGTCACATTTTCGACACGTTGAGATGTGGCGATGACACAGCAGTGCAAATCAGAGACGAGGTGAGACATATAAATGAGGGAAAACACAGAGACAAGGGGAGACACGGAAACGAGGGCAAACGAGGGGAAACGCGAAGACACTCACATACACAGCTTTGTGTTCCCACGAGTCTTCTTTGTCGTTTGAGATACACGGGGAAACACGGGGAAACACGGAAAGACACGGAGAGAGACAGAGAAACACACACACAAGGACACGGAGAAACAGATACATAGAGGCACGGAGACATACGGATAACAGATACGAAGACAGAGATAAAAACACAGACAATGTAGTACTTGAATATGTCATACTGTTATTGGTAGCTTTTAACATTTTGACTTCATAATACATTTCAATACTATATATAACATGCACAACAAAACTTTGACATCATAAAACACAACAGTATACAGTCTGATTAAGGCCCGAGTATTGGGCCCAAACAGCCTTGTCCCAAAAAGGTTGATCTCACATAGCTCACAGCTTTCTTATAGGAGTCAGGGTGTTGGTGAAAGGCCTGGAATTGAACAGACTAGTCGGCATCTGTCCATCTACACTCGGCATTCCGTTCTTGAGATTTCACAGAATGAAGCCTCTAATTAAACTCTGGAAACCTGCATGTGAATTAAAACTTTCTGAAAATTTTACGGGGTCAAGCGGCCTAGAGTATTGGTAAGGGTGGATTTATTAAAACGTAACATAAGACTGCTTAATGAAGAACTGCCAACAGGAAGACCATAATATTGATTTAGAGAGGACATTGAAGGTTTGAAAGCTGGGGATTATGCAAGGACAGTGGAGTCTCCAAATTAAACTAAACAGCTAAATTGTCAGATGCTCAGTTTGAAAACATGCAGTCCATTTGTTGGGCACCACACCGAGCCCGGTCTCCAACGCAGACCACTCGTCGTCACGCCCGTCGATCCTGGGACGTGCTGGCGCTTCTCCTCACCATCGGCACCAGGGATGAGGACAGGAAGCTTCTGAATTTGCAGCGCGTTTATTAACAAAAGCGCAACAACACTCTGCGTTGTCCGCGCTAACCGAAGTCTCTCCAATATGCCAGTTGTGGGGGCCGCATGTGGAGACATAGACAAAGTTGGGGAGGCAAAGTTGGTCGGGTGTGACGCGAGCCACACCAGCCACGCTAAGAACACATTGCCCCAATTATCTGTGAAGGCTATCAGGGGGATCTTTGTTTAGTGTGCGTGTGGGCATCTTGGCATGCTTTTGGGGAGTATTTCCATGACATTGAGTGAAGCCAGAAGGCTAAAAGGGGGAGTCCAGCCAAAGTTAGATAACGAGTGGGACGACCATATAATAAAAAAGCTAATTAAAATAAGATAAGAAAACCAGGTGCAGCCAGAGTTATGTGTGGGGGGGTCCAGCCAAGGATAAATAACAACTGAGAGAATGCTGTGGGAGACTAATAAATAATTGCGAAGCGGAGCTCAACCAGATAAGGACATGAAGAATGCTGAGTTGAAGGT
Source organism: Mordacia mordax (assembly GCA_036362905.1). Classification (NCBI taxonomy): domain Eukaryota; kingdom Metazoa; phylum Chordata; class Hyperoartia; order Petromyzontiformes; family Petromyzontidae; genus Mordacia; species Mordacia mordax. Next base: position 10,312,288 of record JAZEWT010000016.1, read on the forward strand.
TTTTTTAGTTAGAGAGGTCATGAGTTTTCGAGCGGGGGAGGACGCCACCCTGCGGAAAAACTGAATAAAGGGCGCCCTTCGCGGAGCGGAGGGGACTCATTCCTTCGAGCACCCAAGCGACTCTGACAGGCAGCTAACTGGAAGACACCAGTCTGCCGGGAGAAACTTGGGTGTTGGAGTGAGTCCCAAACCCTGCTGCTGGAGAGTCTGAGTTACGTTTTTTCTAGCCGCTGACAGCTTATGTTGGTCCGTACTTGTATTGGAGAATTATATTCATTATTACACTTGCTTGTTGCTTAGAAATAAACTTTACCATACAGTTGCAAAGTCGTGGTGTGAGCTCTGTGGGAAGGTCGGCCCTATCGTCACAAGAAGATTCGAGGTGTCGCAGTCTTAGGACCCGACACAGTACGAAAGCGCCGAGCCTCGCGCTCCCGGCCCACAGCCCATTGTTTTCCCTCTACATCGTCAACGTCGTCAGGCCTGCCAAGCTCCCATTCACCAATTCTCAAACTCAATGCTCGTCACGCTTTACATAGCCCTCTCCTCTGGTGCCCCCCGTGACCCCCAACACGCATTTTGCCATCCTATTGTTCGTCCATTCACCCCAAACCAGTTCGTCCATCCTGTTTACCGCAAACGCACCTCGTCGTATTCTCCCTTCTGAACTGTCTATGACGCCCCCCCCCCTTCTCGGCTATCCCCCAGCAACAGCACTCTGTGACCTCAATGAAATCCATTTTTTTGGGTCAGGTCACGTAGAAAATTATAAGTTATAAAATAGTGTCGTTCAACCCTCCACCACCTGACACGGCCAATCAGCAAGGGGTTGTCACGTTGAACAGAAGACGTGCCAATTCCTTTACTAACTCAGCACACCGGTGTGTTGAAAAGCGACCCCACAATATTTTACAAAAAATGTATACGACGTTTAGCTGACAACTACGTTCAGCATCATCAGGCACCCGTGCCAGCAACTGGTAGGGCAGATCGAAAGGCCCGCATACCGCTTCCGGGTCGGTTTATATGGGGGTTGTGATGTCACCACCCGCGTGATCAGGCGTGCCGGGACAAAATGGGCAAAGGGAGGGGCAGCCACCACAAAAGTCATTTCCCCGAATGTTGATGTGTCTCTAAGAGTATTAAACAGACAGACAGCAGGTTGAACTTCTAACATTACATTTGTATGAACAAATCCATATATTATTCCACCAACTTGTTAAGTAGAATCTTGAGTATGATTAGGGCCAAATTAATATATCCACAATTGGTAGGAGACATTAATGCTGAGGCAATGTACATATCACAATGGTGGGCTTTGCAAGGGGCATCCAAACCACATCTAAGAGCAGAATAATAGTGCGTTATTTATTTCAAATAGTACTAGATGCCAATTGACGTCACAATAATCAAGCAATGGTAGAATAGTTGCTTTATCAAATCTAAGCAGAACTTGTTTTGGATGCAATATTAATGTCTGTAGTGTAGAGAAAGCCTATTTTAATTTAATCTTCTTGTCAAAATAGTCAATGTAAGGTCTGATTTTAAGTAAGTCTAATGAGGCCACAATTCCTCAACTTCTTACATTTCATTGTTTTCTACTGTATATAACGAATTTTTTTGTTGAGAAAAACATGACTCGCTTTATTGGTATTAAGAACTAGTTAAAGCGAGAGAAGCTGTTTTTTTCAGGATATTGAAATCGCATTGTAGCTTATGAAATGCATCTTTTGGGAAATCTCCAGCCACTAGCAGTGCAGTGTCAGATGGAAAAATATTAATATCAAAATGAGGTGCCAAGATTATTGAGAGAATGCAATGAACAAAGAGTGGAACCTTGCAGTAGAACTTTTATAATTTCGAATTTGTTTTGTTTTGGGACACCGGGTTATAAATGGAAGTGGCCTAGTTAAGTAGAGAGGTAACTCTTAAACCAGTCAACCACATGACTGAAGAATCGAAAGCTTCTGAGATTATTTCAAAGAGTATTGTGATCCACTGTGTCAAAGTCTTTTGACAAGTCTCGAAAAAGAATCGCACAGCTTTGTTAATTTTCCATAGCGCTAAACAATATTCATAGAGTCCAGTACTGAGGTAGTGGAATATTTTTTCATTAAGCCTGATTGTTTTCGATGTTTATATTCGTTTATGGAAAAAAAATACTAATCTGTTTATTGTGAATGTTTTCAAAGATTTTAACCACAAGAAAAAGAACTGTAATTTTTAGGATCAGCTACAGATCCTCTTTTATAAAGAGGACGAATGAAATAGGTCTCCCATTTAACAGGGACCGTAGCCTCTTGAATAGATAAGTTAAAGATATAAGTTAAATGTGTAAACATTATATTAATCACCATAACTTGAACAGAGAAAGGTTGTCAGTTCCATTCAAGGAAGTGGTCTTTAATGAGACCAATTGACTCAGATCGTCCAGATGCATAATTGGCTCAAATTTAAATTCTTATGTGAAATATTAGTCATTAAATACATGACCAGCTGCAGAGAAGTGAAAATTAAGGCCATTTATAATATCTGAGTTATTTGTAAGGAGTTTTCCATTTTCTATAAGGCTTGTCGGAAAACGTTTAGAACTGGACTTATTTTTTGTTGCTTTGATAGTGGAGACCAAAACAAATTTTGGCTTCCATGTGAAGCCAAGAGGGTATTCCGGAAATAACCTCAGGATTACGCAACAAATTTGTGCAAAGGTTGTGCAGCATTTTGTACACTAACTCCTTTTTGTCGAGATGACTCTTCTTTGCTGATTGGAATGATGCATGTCTGGTTCTCATGAGGATAGACATTTGTGCGTCGAGCCAAGGTTCGTGGTTTCCTTTAATTTTGAATTTTATCAACACAGCATGTTTATCAATTAACTGTAGGAACTGTTTTCTAAAATATGTCCAGGCCGTTTTCCGGAATGAAATTTTTAATCCTCATTCCCAGTCGGTATGAAGTACATTATTTGTGAATGCCTGGACATCAAAATTTTTCATTGAGCATTTCAAGATCAAATTTGGGTGAGCTTTAGACCTTTGTGATAATCCAATGCTAACAATTATTGGGTGATCACTTATGTGATTGCCTAACACACTGACAGCTAAAATGTGTCTGGTGTATTAGTAAAAATAACTTCCAAAAGGGAAGAATGGTGTCCATTTTTGAGGTTAAGACTGGTGGGTGAGTTTATCGATTGGCAAAAAGTTAAACTCATTTGCAAAGGATAGAGCCTCATGTGGTGGGCCAATTTAGTTCCAATTTAGGTCACCCATAAGGATTTACTCTTAAGGAGAGTAGAAAATAACTCTTTAAGAGCTTTTCTGCATCTTTAGTATTACCATGAGGAGATCGGTAGCAATACATTAAATTTATATTTTTTTTTGTTTAGAGCTAGACACATTTACTGCGAATGCTTCAAGGAAACCCTTTTACAGCATAGGATGAGTCAAAGAGGAAGGAATGTTATTTCTAATATAAATGGCTGTCTCCACCTTTTAACCCTCTATTTAGCTGAAAGAGATAATACTTTAAATTTGAATTAGAACACTATTTGCAATAGGAGTCAACCATGTTTTTGGTAGGCAGAAGCAATCTGGACAAAAGTTATTTAATCCTTGTTTGAATTGTTCGAATTTCAACAAAATAATAGCAAATTAAAAAAATGTCAAATCGAGGAATTCAAATATGTATACTGTTAAACAGAGAGAGTTCTCAGATGCACATTAGGATGGTGCATGACAGCCAACCAACTACCTTGGTCCAAACCACAGGACGTTTCCAGAACACGCACTTCCTGTGGTCCAAATCACAGGAATCGCACGCAGCGATCATTTTTTTTGTGCCACATTTCCATTAACATTATAAATCAAGATTCTCTAAAGCTTCACATAATTGTTCAGGCTTGCTTTTCAAGGAACTATATGAAATTATGCTAGTTTTACAGGATTTAACCAGCAGTCCCTAGAAGGTGCAAATTGTGGAATGCTGCGCAGGCGACTTTGGACAAAAACAGGAGGCTGCTGAGTTGAAGCTGATTTCCGGCACATCCTGAAAGTACTCTTTTTACTGCTGACTTGAGTACAAAGGAGAACGCTACCACCAAAGTGCATGTGCCGTTTCATCTGCACAGGAAACGAACTAAAATTACAACGTTTACACACAAGTAAAATCACAACGTTTGGGAAGAATGGTAGAGAAATTAGTATGACAGCGCTATCACAGTAAATGTGACAGAGTATCTTAATACTACATCCTTGGCCAAGAAAGCACAACGTCTCCACTTCCTCTGACGACTGAGGACAGCCATCATTCCTTCATCCATCCTCTCCACATTCTACAAGGGAACCATTGAGAGTGTCCTGACCAGCTGCATCACTGTCCGTTACGGGAATTGCAATTTCTCTGACTGTAAGTCCCTTCAGTGGATAGTGAAGAGAGTGAAGTACATCATTGGGACCCCTCTCCCCTCCATCCAGAACATCTTCAAATGCTGCACATGCAAGACATCCAGCATTGTAAAGGACCCCTTCTATGAATTCTTTACCAACCTGCCGTCTGGCAAAAGGTACCGCAGCATCTTGGCCAGATCTAGCAGACTCTGCAAGAGTATCTTCCCCCAAGCCATCAGGCTTCTCAATACCATGCTACCTCATACCTCATCATAACAAACAAGACACATGCTCCACCCCCCAAAGATGCATACCTGCACCGGCCACTTCACTCTACGATATGTAGTCTATATCATCTACGTATTTTGCCCTGCACCATTGAAATGTGAATTCGGCCTTGTTTTGTCATTGCACCGGGCGCACAAGAAACGTAATCTAATTCATCTATATACTGTAATTTTACATGGATGGAATGACAATAAAGTTTATCGATCTATCATGTAGCCAAGAAACAAATGACACCATCAACCCAACCAGTGTGTGTCACTCCTGCTGCAAAGATCCAAACTGGCTGGACAGCCACCAGCCTAAGGAGATACAAAGCGAGGTTGTCACCACTATCATTGTCACCAGGTTGTCAGCGGAACAGAAGAAGAGGTGAGTGGAGGGGGGGTGAGACACATGGGCAGTGGTGAGCCTGGTACCACAGGCAGGTTGGTGGATGACACCGTAGAATTACACGCCAGGATTAGCGAAGAAGATGATGGGTGATGCGAAAGAATAAGGGAGGCACCATGAGCAGACAGCATAGACGAGGAACGCACAAAACAACGGTCCTGATCAGTAGCCATTCAGAGTAAATCTCAGGACCTTCTCTATTAAACATAGAAGCTAACTGCACACGACACCACAGCATATGCAACCTGTCATCTAGAGCCACCATTCTCTCCTGGTGGGTCATGACCCACTAGTGGACCGTGAGTTTCACCTAGTAGTCTCTGGAGACCATAACGAAGTGGGCCAAGTGGGCCTTGACGTGCAAAAGGTTGAGAACTCCTGGTGTATATGATGTTGATGATACTAGTCCATTACTGTTACCATTCTTCAGCGAAATTGTTCAATACCCCTGTCGGATGCATTCACTGACAGAAACTCCGATGCCAGCGACTCCATGCTGACATCACATTCCCTTAGGCCTGGTGGGCGCCGTGAGTGTGAGTGAACGCGGTGGAGCCACGGCGGGACCCACGGCGGTGCCCACGCGTTCGCACAGCCAGGCGTAGCCCAGCAGTAGCGGCGCAGCCGCACGGGCCCAGCGGCTGCATGCCGCATCCACGCCGGCGCAAGCCTGCGCCGCCCAGGCACCGGCAGTACGAGCCCAGCGGCACAGGGTGCAGAGCGCATCCAGGCCACACTCCAGGCGCTCGCACAGCTGGGCCAGCGCGGTTAGCAGTCGGCCCAAGCCCGTGAACATGCGCACCACCACCTCAAACATCCCTGCAGGGCCGCTCGGCCACGCGAGGCGATCGATGCCGGGGAGACCTGGTCACGGGGGCTGCTTGGTTGGCTTCGGTGGTTTCTGCAGGCGGCGCCTTGAAGGATGGATGGCTGCAAGGGATGTCAGCTCAGGGGTTTGAAGGAACTCTGAACATCAAAACACACCATCTTCATTATGTCCTCAAATGTTTGTGAAATGTAACTTTGCTTTATATACAATAGTAATGACAAGCTATAACATACCTTGTATATTAATTCAATGTCAAAGAGAGAGAATGATTCAGAGGCACGAGGACGCTGAAAACTGTGCCAACATTTGCAAAAAAACGTATCCTATGTTGTCAGCGGCAGATTAATCAGTGCTTCTATTATTTACGGGAGGACACCGGTGAAACTGGAGAAACCCACAAAGGACAAGGGGTCAAAACCTGATGTCGAAAGCGAAATGTCGTATAGGTGAGAGGAGAAACACCTCGCTCGGCTATCCCAAAAGAGCAGCTATGTAGAGCAATTCGCATACATCGAGCCATGAATATATACATCGTTATAGTGGGAGACCAGAGGCAAACGTGTGATGAGAGGAACCGTTTCTCGCAGCGGGGAACTCGACTCAACAACGATCACCCAGCGGAACCAGGGATCGGCACGAGGAACCACCAGCAGGGAGATGTGGGGGAGGGGGGGCACAGAACAAGGGGGAGGGTAGGGACAGAGCGAGGAGGGGCAGAGAGCGAGGGAGAGGAGGGGGGACAGAGCGAGGGGCGAGCGACACACAACGGGGGAGGGGATAGAGGCAGAGGGTCCATTAGGCCGGGCGCCACTGAAAGCGGAGGATGCAAGGGTCGGCGAGGTGTCTTCATCCCGCAGTGTGAGTTGGCGGGTGATGAAGAGGGTGTAAAGCGTGGGTACCTGCTAGTATCGGCGCGCGGAGCCCACACCACGGAAAACGAGAGACGGGGTCCACACTCCGGTCCCCGCACCGCTACCCGCGCTGGATCCCGGAACACGCAGCGCCGCCTCACCTCTCACACCGCAACTCCCGCACTGCAATCCGGACTCGGGCCCCGGAGCGAGCACAGGGTGCGTGGGGCCCTGGAGCGAGCGTGAGGCGGCCGAGGAGCGGAGACACGGCTGAGTGCGAGTTGCTGGCTCGGTGCGCAATCTGGCAACGGTAGGGAATCTGTGCAGTGGTAAACATCCCCGCTTTCTCAAAGAGAGTCCTGCCGAAACGATTCGATTTCTACCTCGGGCATCTTTCTGCGCGGAGTTTATGTGTTCACCCCACGTTGTGCATGGGTGTTTTTGCTCCGGTTTCCTTCCCCTAACAAAAACATTGACCAATTGGCCGATAACATCAGACTATATAGGATGCAGTGTCTGGCCAATATTGGCGCCGGTTATGCCTGGCTGTTCTCCCTTTCACCTCTTTGCGATTTCCTCACGCCTCCGAGTCGTTCTCTCTTCAAATGAACACCTTCGACAATGAAATAAAAAAAAATTAAGTTACGTCGTTAATCATTTTCGGTTTTTTTCGCGTTTCGAGCGACACGGTGGCGCAGTGGAGTAGCGCTGTCGCATCACCGCAAGAAACCCGCTGTTCCATTCCCAGCACGTGTGGCTTTCTAGGTGGAGTTTGCGTGTTTTCTCTATCTCCCCGTGCCCGTGTGCGGTTTCGTCGGGTACTCCGGTTTCCTGCCACCGTCCAAAGACACGCTGCTGCCTAGGTTAATTGGCCTGCTAATTAAATTGCCATAAAAAGTGTGCCCTGCGATGTACTGGCATCACATCCTGGGTATTCCCCCGCATTACGCCCTCTGTCGGCCGGGATAGGTTCCAGCCCCCCCCCCCCGCGACCCTTTACAGGATTAAGCAGGTATTGCTAACGAATTAATGACTTTCGCGTTTTGTTTGCGACCGTCATAAACCTCGTTGTATAGTATTCACCGCGGATCCTGCACTCATTTCTCAATATTGATGTTGGAGTTTTCTTGTTGCTGTGCTAAGGCAGCACCACATATCTGACGTGTAAAATTACCATTGCGAAAACAAGGTCATCTTGTAGCGAAATAGCTACACCGGTGTGTTCATGATACAATGTCAGTGCCTGAGGAGTTCGGATGCTTTGTGACCCCCAATTGATCCTCTAAAACGCCATCTTTATTCGCTAATGGATGTGTAATGTAGCAATATAATTACATATATATAAAACCTTTATTAATCTGGCATGACTGTTATTAAATCAGAAATAAATAAGCAAAAGAAAACGTGTGCGGTCAATTGAGAGTCCCATTTGAACCACCCTCTGAAGAGCAGCATGACAGGGTACAAAGTCGAACTACCACTGCGAACAACGCACATTCCGTTTTGTACTGATGTAGGTTTTCACGGCTGGATGTACGACGATTGCTTCACAAAACGGTTTTTGCGGGAAAGCCGTGTTTAAGCGCACTTCCTCTCTCCTTCGCGACGTTTTGTCTCTTCGCGTTGCAGGCATCCTCTTTTTTTTGCAAGCCTCAGCGTTCGTCGTCTTCCACGTTGCAGAAGAAACGTTGTGAAGGAGGAGCGCCCAATACGGCTATCCGGAAAAAAAAACTGCTTTGAAAATAATCATTCTATGTTGTGTATTCTTGAATATCATCCAATCAGAACCCATATCCACCAGAGTAGTGATCTTCACTCTTGCTTCGAGCTCTGGACTACTTTCGCCGATACGACATCGATGTGAGGCCGCCACACCCCCTACCGAACAAAATACTGTAATGCAATCGTTAATGTATTTGTGACATAACTGCTGATGTCGTGATATTACTTTCATGCTCATTTGAAACCATTCGGTAAATTTGACATAACTTATGGCGGATTATGACAATGGGCTGTTTTCACGTTTGTGCATTGTTCCGGGCCACACGTTAGGGGCCGTAATTTAGATCCACAAGTGACTCAGGAACCTTGCAAGGAAGACTACTGCAAAAACGGGTACTTGCCTTTATGTTATTGTGTGGGGGTCCCCAAATTTATGAGGTCCCCTCCTCCGTAAATATCTACTCTCGAGCCCCACGATCCCCAACTTCTAACACCAATCTGCGAAGGTCCCTGAATGACACGCCGCGCGCACTCTCACCACGCCGTGCGCGCTCTCACCACGCCGCGCGCGCTCTCACCACGTTCACCCATACAACCGCTTTGATACAAAAATACCGGGCAGTGGTGATGAATTGAAATCTTTACTGCTGCAGACGTGCGCGCCACGACGAGGTCTCCTTTCAGCCGTCCCAACTGCTTCCACTCAACTGCAACTGCCTACAACTAACTCCGTAACTCTCCTCCAGTCCGCGGCCTCAACCCCCGACTAACTCGCCCCAACATTTTCCCGTTACTCCCTCCTCTATCAAACTGCCTGAACTGAACTCGGCTAACTTGCTCCGACACTGCCCTAAACTTAAACTAACTAACCCCGCTAAGTAACTCACCCCGCTAACTAACCCTCGTTCTACTACATGACTGCTCTCCCTGACTGCCTCCACTCAACTAGAAACTAAAACTCCTTGCTCCCGCGCCTGCTTAAATACTCCCGCTGCCCGGACGCCACACCCCGCCGTCCCTCTCCCCCAACCAGCGCCGCCTTCCCTTGTCTCCAAGCATTGGCTCTCTCTACCAACCAATCTCCGCCGTTGTAAACAACTGGCGCCAATTTGTCTAGGGAATGGACCAATCACATGGTGAAATCTGGCCGTTACAACAGGACAAGAAGATGCCGCGCAACGTCCGTTCGAAACCCCGCCCAGCTTGGCCCTGCAATGCACGCCGGTCGGGTGGCCCCCTCCGGCCGGCAACCCCGCCGGAACTCAATTGTCTGCAGCTTTAATGTTCCGGGGGAGTTATTCTCCCCCGGCAGAACTGGTGGAAGAAACTCGGCACCCCCTAAGCCGAATTCCAGCTGACTGAGGAACCACCAACCAAACTGTCCTACTGACAGGGTCTATGGACAAAACCTCAGCCGCTGGGTCCGAGTCCATCATCGTTCTGCTACCCACCGAACCCTCGTGTCATACGGTACATTGTATCAGTGTGGGACCGGTACGCCGTTGTCAAACGGCTGCTCTAACAACGGATGCGCGCAGGCATCTAGCGGGTGAGTGCGATAGTGGTGGTTGCGTGTGTGTCTGTGTGGCATAATATACTTTCTGAGGGGGGGTTCACAAGGGGAACATCGCGGGTACACAGGTAGTGCCCCTGGCGGCTCTGGGGCACACAAACTGGGCCACCACAGTTGCATTGTTCCGTTCGATCGTTAGATGTGTCACAGGAATCCCGCATCCAGAGCTTACATGCCCAATAGGTGTTTTCTGCTGTAATAATGATAATTGCACTTCTACAGCACTTTTCATCCGAGGGTCACAAAGCGCTGCACAGAGCTGTGGAGAGAACGGCATGTCCACACCAACGACAACATGAACGGCAAATCAACAACAATAACTTATTTTGTTACAAATCTGAACTGTGGAGAAAATGAAATGTCAACAACAACATCAGAGCAGTTAGATGAAAGTCGAATAATGGCTATAATTTAGAGGACATAAAATAAGCGATAAAAATAATTGTGAAACAAACGAAGGAATAAGTGTTCATGAGCAGGCGCAGGTCGGAAGCGAGCCATCATCTCAGCACGACAAAAGTGAACCGTATCAATAGTTATAGCAAGAGGACCTTAATCCTTACGGAACAAGTGAGTCTTGAGATGAGATTTGAAGATGCCCAGGGACTCGCCTGAACAAATCTCCAGCGGAAGGGCATTCCAGAGTCTTGGAGCAGCGTGCGAAAAGGCTCTGTCACCCATTGAATGGAGATGCGATCTAGGCACATGCAGCAAGCCCGTATTGGACGATCGAAGTTGTGTTGAGGGTGACTAAAGTAAATCACGGATGTATGTGTCAGTGAAAGCCTTGTAGGTGAGAAGGAGGATCTTGAGTTCAATACTATATTTAACCGGTAGCCAGTGAAGAGATACCTGCACTGGGGATATGTGATCGTGGATGGGAGTGTGGGTGGGTGAGGACTCTAGCAGCTGCATTCTGCACACGTTGAAGACTATTGATTAGGTAGGCAGGAATGCCAGGGAGTAGTGCATTGCAATAATCGATTTGTGAAGAGATGAAGATATGTATTAGCTTCCCAGCATTGAAGAGAGACTGGATGTTGCGCAGTCTGGTTATGTTTCTGAGATGAAAATAGGCTACCTTCTTCACCTTGTTGATGTGTGTCTCAAAGCTGAGTGAGGAATCAAGAGTCACTCCTAGACTCCGGACTACCTTAGCAACTTCAATGGTCGTCAAGCATCAATTCGATGGGTTCAGCCTTGGACAATTGGTGCGTGGTTCCAACAAGAAAAACTTCTGTTTGGTCGCCATTTAGTGTTAGAAAATCTGAATTTAGCCAGACCTCTACAGTTGACAGTGAGCCGGACATGCAAAGACCATTGCGTGGATATAAATTTGGATGTCATTGACATAGCAATGGTAGCTGAGATTGACGCTGCGCCATCTTGGAGCAGCAGCAACAACGTTCGCCGTTACCAGTTCCTGCACCTCACCGCTTAGCTCACCTTAACGCTCACCCTCACATTCCTCACCTCACTCTCCCTCACAACCCTCTTATTCTCACCCTCATTCACCACACTCTTCTCCCTCACACCACCTCTTTACACCATCTTTCCTCACCTTCCTCTGTCCTCACCACCTGCTCACCTCATTTTACCACACCCACCATATCTCAATTACCTTCCACACTTTTAATTCACCTCACCGTCCTCTCCCCACTTTCCTCAAATGTTCACAATACATCCTCCCATCTTCAAACACTCCACCATCTTCCTCACCCTTTCAACTCACCTCAATTTCCCTTCATATGTTACACACGCGTGTTCTGTAGCCACTGTGGAGGCCCACTTCATGGGCCTCAGAGCTGCCAGGGGCACTGGCTGTGTCCCCGTGATGTTCGCCCTTGTGACCCCCCGTTAAGTATATTGTGCCACACAGACACGCACGCAGCCACCACTACCGCACAACACCCGCCTGATGCCTGTGCGCATCCGTTGTTGGAGCGGCCAGTTGACAGCAGCGTACCTGTCCCACACTGATGGAGTGTATCGCACGACACGGGGTTCGGTGGGTAACAGAACGACGAGGGAACTCGTCCCCAGCAGCTGAGGTTTTGTCCATAGACCCTGTTAATAGGACAGTTTGGTCAGTGGTTCCTCCGTCAGCTGGAATTCGGTTTAAGGGGTGCCGAGTTCCATTCACCAGTTCTGCCGAGGGGAGCGTTGCTCCCTCGGATAGTTAAAGCTGCAGACAGTGGTGTGTGCGGGGTTGCCGGCCGGCGCGTTACTGTAAAGGGGGCGGGCAGGGCGGTAGCAAGCTGGTTGGGGCTTTCGGACGGACGGTGCGTCATCTTCCTGTTGTTGTGTTTGCGATGCTTCGTGACCTGGGCGTAGCTCGACAGGTTGGCGCCAGTTGTTTACAATGGCAGCACCCATAGACAAAAGGGGGAGCGGACATGATTGGTGGAGAGAGTACGGCGAGCACGATCAATATAGCGGGGCATATCAGGAAGCGCGGAGCAAGGGGGCGGGGCATTGGAGTTAGTTGAGCAGTTGGGTTAGTTGAGGCAGAGGACTGGGGGAGTCGGTCGCGTTCAGGAGCGAAGGAGTTGCGGGAAAATGTAGGGCGAGTAGCGGGAAAATGTAGAGGCGAGTCAGTCAGTGGGCTTTACCGAGGGACAGGGAAGGGAAGGAGACCTCGTCGCGACGCACTTGTCTGCAGCAGTAAAGGCCTTCAACACGTCCCATCTGTCCGGTATTTGTATCGAAGCGGTTTTGTGGGTGAGCGTGGTGTGATCGAAAGGCGAGAGCGCGGAGTGTGGTGTGCAAGATCTGAGTCTGACCGCACGCTCGCCGTGCGCCTACGCACGCACGTGGCCTGTTCGTAGCATCGAGAACGCGGAAGGCAGAGTCTGAGTGTGCCACCGGTTGAGATGGCCATGAGACGCCGGCTTCAGGGGCCGGCGCCAAGTGCCATAGAAGTTAAGATGGACGAGGAACTTGAGAGAGAGAGATAAAGAGGTGGAGCGGGACCTCCACACCACTTTACACACACGTGTTCTATGGGTGCGCTACACGCACGTGTCCTGTGGATGCGCTATCTTGACCACTGTGTCCCCCACCTCTAACACTGGGACTCCTATCTGTAACACTGTGACTCCTATCTCTACAGTGTGACTCGTATCTCTAACACCGTGACTCAAATCTTTAACGCTGTGACTCCCATCTCTAACATTGTAAATCAATTGGTGCGAGGTTCCGACAAGCAAAACTTCTCTTAATCGTCATTTAGTTTTAGGAAATTTTAATTGAGTTAAGCCTTCACAGTTTACAGTGAGGACGACACGCAAAGACCAGACGCATTGATGGATGGCTTTGCTTGGATATCGATTTAGATGTCATAAGCATAGCAATGGTAGCTGAGATTTAGGCTCTGCAAGATATGGCGAAGTGGTTGTATGTAGATGCTGAAAAGTGGGCAGAGGACTCAACCCTAAGGAACTCCAGACAAAACAGGATGCATCTCTGAGTTACATCATCTGAGGCTGACAAACTGCTTCCGGTCAAAGAGGTAGGAGCTCAGCCAGTGCAGGGCACAGCCAGAGACCCCTATGGCCTCCAGTCGCTCAAGTAAGGTAGGGTGGCCAACGGTATCAAAGGCAGCACTCAGGTTCATGAGGTCAAGAACACTTCACAAACCTTCATCAGTAGCAACATGTAAGTCACTAACTACTTTTACCACAGCAGTTTCAATATGATAGCCGAATCTGAACCTAGATTAGAAGGGATTGAGGAGGTCATTTTTGAGAACGTTTCTGGAGTTGCGCAGCCACTGGACGTTTGAGGACTTTAAAGAATAATGGTACATTTGTGATTGGGCGATAATTATCAGGGATGTTGCAATAGAGGCCAGGTTTTTTTTTTAAGTCGATGGGTAACTGCAGCACATTTGAATAATGGGGTACGATGTCGGAGCGAAGTTAGTTATTGAAAAGTTTGGATGGGAAGGGGTCTAGGGAGCAGTTTGTAGGCCGAGATCTGGTAACTAGTGATGAGACATTGGATTCCATTAACTCGGAAAATACCAGGAGTTTCGAGATCAAGGTCGGGGAAGGAACGTTGAGGTATTGGTTGGTGGTTGAGACTTGGTAGAGATACGGTGGGCTTCGGTTTTTTCTAAAAAAACTAAATCAACTGATCCACCTGATCTTTATTAATGAAGAGAGTTGAGGGTGAGTGACTGATTGGATGAAGGAGTTGATTAATGGTCGAGATGAAAATCTTGGGATTGTCAAAGGTATCAGCCAGAATGCCGGAAAAGTGGTTGGTATGGGTGCAATCAATTGCCTTCTGGTAGCGATTGAGCTGGTCTTTAAAGATTTGAGCATGAACGGCGAGGCCAGATTTTCTCCAAGTCTGTTCAACCCTGCGGGCATTTGCCTTGAGGTCCCGGAGTTCAGCAATGTATCTGGGGGATGGTTTTCTGCATGAGACACAGCGTGGTTTTAATACAGCCAAATCACCCAGTATTCTTGATGGCGGGCTGTCGTAAGTATCAACTAGTGCATCAGAGGCTGAGTGAGCCAAAGTAGATAATAATGAACTGTTGATTGCAGCAGTAAATAACTCTGGAGTGATGGCATTAAGATTTCGGAATTGATGCTTGGTTATAGAAATGGGTGGCGGTATGTGAAGATCAAACCAAACAGTGGAATGATTAGACAAACCAGTGATGGACAGGTTGGTTACAGATAAGCGTCTTGAGCAAACCAGGTCCAGAGTATGGGCACATCTGTGAGTGGCAGGTGTTACATGTTAAATTAAGCCAAATGAGTTTAGAGTTGCCATAAAATCCCTTGCAAAGAGGCTCTTTGGAGAGTCAACATTGATGTTAAAATTGCCAAATATCAGAAGCCTCTCAGAACTGGAGTGCAGCTTAAAAAGCAGCTCAGCAGTTCATTGACAAAAGAAGTGGAGGCTCCAGGTAAGCAGTAGAGCAACACCAACTTCACAGGTTGAGCTGACCTCCAATCCAGACACATGCTCAAATAAATGACAGGTCGACAGTAACACCGTGGAGAATTACAAGGCTGACACTGCGGCTATGGGAGTGAGCCTTTTGATGGAGTGTAAAGTCTCGCGGTGGAGCCTGATTCAACGTGAGAAAACCATAGATTACAATAGGTTTTACCGTATCTGGCGATTATGCAGGTGTTAAGATCTTAACACCTGCATAATCGCCAGATACGGTAAAACCTATTGTAATCTATATTTGTATACTGGCTAAAAAGTACCCATAGCGTGAGAAAACCATCTTGTTGGTGCCAGATCTCTGTTAGGCAGAAGCAGGTCCAGGTTGTTGTCCAAGATTAGCTCAGTAATGAGTGGGGCTTTTTATGTGTTCAGAGAGTGCGAATTGAGCAGGGCAAGTTGGCTTTGATTTTCAGACAATGTGCTTTCTTGGGGGGCGGGGGTGGTGACTCGCGGAATCGTCCATAAGCAACGCTGGGCTGCAAAATTCCTAATTCGTGGCTTCCTCGGCAGCTGATATGTAGGGCATAAAACCTAGATGGGGTTAGGAGCATTGTACAGGACAGATTAATGTGCCTATTGTATCCAGTACCCTGATGGATGTAACGAGGGTTGCAGGATATCACTATCGGCATATGCAAAAAAAGGTTGGGGATAGTGAGAAGTGATTCAGGGCGAAGGGTCAGGAGAGCCACACGTGTGTGGATGATCATGATGAATAGGGGCCGGAGCCCCGAAAAACATGAGTTACAAGGCGGGGCCACACCTAGGATGCAACTCCAAAACATCACAGGCACCTCCCTGTGGGCAATTTACCCACCAGGCCAATCAACCTAGAATGCAGTGCATCACTGGACGGTGGGAAGAAACGGAAGAACCCGGAGAAAAACCAACGGAATTCCACACTGGAAGATGTCCGAGCTGGGAGCCAATCCCAGGAAATTCCTGCTGAGGCAGTGGCGATATAATAATAATAATTGCATTTATAGAGCGCTTTTCACCCGAAGGTCACAAAGCGCTGCACAGGGCTGCGGAGAGAACGACACGTCAACAATGACAGAGAATGGAAAATCAGCAACAATTTTTGGGGTTTTTGTTTTTTTACAAATCCAAGCTGTGGAGAAAACGGCATGTCAATAACATCAAGACAGTTCAACTGAAAGTCAAACAGTAGCGATAAATTATAGGACACAAGGTCAGCAGAAAATAAGTAAAATAAAGTATTCTTCAACAAACAAGGAAGTAACAAATGTTCCCGTGTAGACACAGGTCAGAAGAGAGCCAGCATTCTGGCATGACAACACTGAGCCGCATCAATAATCCTAGCCGGAGGACTTGAAAGCTTTACGGAACAAGTGAGTCTTCAGATATGAGGTCATGTAAGAGCAAGGTGGAATACGGTTTGGCCGTGAATAAAGTGATGAGTGGGTGGATTGTTGAATGGTCATGAGCAGATTTGTGAAAAGAACGGTGATAGTTATACGATATGGATAAATGACATGTTTAACAATGTGGGGCGCAGTGAGATGGTGAGCACATAATGCTGTTCAGGAAACTGCTGCCACGAGACAAAATAGTGCATTATCGCAGTGCTAAGAGTCGGTCTCAAAATGGCGACATTAAATTACTGATTAATACCAATAAGAATTAAGGGGAAAGAATAAAACTAAATAAACGATTAGAACCGTTCCAAACACAGTCAGAATGATATGCAAAACTCATTTATCTGGTGCTTTAGGAGAGTAGTGGTTTTAGACAGTTCAACAACAGCGGCAAGATCTCATCTCATTATCTGAAACCGCTTAATCCTATATAGGGTCACGGTGAGCCGGAGCCTATCCCGGAAACACAGGGCGTAAGGCAGGAATACACCCGACGACGGGACGCCAGTCCACCGCCGGGCATTGCGGGACAATTGTAGTCTGCGAGCCAATCAACCTATCCAGGAGCATGCTTTTGGACTGTGGGAGGAAACCGGAGTACCCGGCGAAAACCCACGCGGACACGGGGAGAGCATGCAAACTCCACACAGAAAGGCACCCGAGCCGAGAGATTCGAACCCGGGACCTTCTTGCTGAGGCGTCAGCGCTAACCACTGGGCCACCGCGCCGCCCACAGCGGCAAGATCCAGCAGCCATGTGTGGCCAATGAGGGTGACGATAAAGAGGATAAATGAGATGAGGAGGGTTAAGCGAGAATTAGGTGAGGGTAAGCGTGGAGCTTTGTTGCGCGATGAGTGAGATACGGGTACTGATTGGGCTGCGGCGGTTGTTGCAGCTGTTGCGGGGAGCAGGTGACTGGGCTGCTGCGAGGTAGGGTGAGGCTTTTCTCGCTCCATCAGTACGAAAGGCCCCAAGGGTTGAGGCATAAAATATAGTGATTTAGAACAATTAAGAATAATAAGAATTAAAAGGAAGAGAAATACCCGGCGATGGACTGGCGTCCCGTCGTCGGGTGTATTCCTGCCTTACGCCCTGTGTTTCCGGGATAGGCT
>JAZEWT010000016.1:10329846-10341473 GCA_036362905.1 Mordacia mordax
GAGTAACAAGAATAAAGTGAATGAAGCTGCTTAGAACACACTTTGAAGTAGTCGTAAATCTGACAATCTTAAGAGCGGCAAATCGCGGAATCTTTTTCTTGTAATTTTAGCAACTCTTCTGACTTTTAATTAGGTTTAAAATTTGTTCTTAGTTTGCAGAGTCATTGGATTGACATGTTGTTTTCCAATTTGGAGAGTTCAGACGAGTTTTTTTTAAGTTGTTTTGCTCTTGTAATTTTTGCAGGCTGGCATTTTTTTCTTCCAAAATAAACATCTTGAAACATCTGGCAATTTACGTTGGCGCAAGCAACCAGGTTGCTAATGATACACTTAAATCCAGTCCAGTGCTGGTTGCATTGAACCAAAGCTGCTAATTATATTCAGCACTCATAAGGCCGTATGTATGGCTGATGGGATGTGTAAAACATACTTTCATGTGGAGTAAATGGCAGATGAGGGAGACATAAATGTGGCACGCCCTCACCCAGACGACTCAGCCAATACAGTACAAAACACACTCAGGAGATTACCAATGTTTAATTGTAAATAGTGACAGGATACTATATATACACACACACATTACGATTAAGAAATAACATGGTAATTTTCAGTATAACCAAAATAGCCAAAAGCACCGGCCTGTTGCTGCATCTTGCCCCAACGCAACAGCTCCCAAACGCACACAACCCGGCCTCTGCCTGGTATTACGGGGAGGCTCCCATCGATTACCAGAGAAAACAATTAAGACCAACACGATTCTCGAAGTTTTAAAACATCCAGCTCAATTCCCTCCCTCGTGCACCCATTCGTGTTTCCATGAGTTTGGGTTTTGCCACTGGGGCCAGGTGGCAGGAATTTAAGTGCAGAAAAATCTGATGGCAACCCAGAACTCGATAACTGGATACACTGCACCATGTAAAAAGACCAAGGCTGACGGAAAATTTTTTGACGATTTAATTTATAGGAGACGCCCCAAACCGACATGGCCAGTGTCGTAAACCAAGGAAAACAAGCAGAGCCCTGCACGTGCGCAGACACACAGACCCCCCCCCCCCACATAGCCTTAACAGACTGTAGGGTCAAGTGCCGTTGCGAGTACCGACGTGCGGAGACACGTGGAGGGTGGCATAGGCACTAGTGGTCTTAACATGGCAACCCAGGCAATTGCAGGAGGCCCACCACGATGCCTGGGTCCCGAGAATCACACAGACCGCCGCTGGGCACAAACCACACCACGTTCTGTATCCTCGCTGTTGCTCTGCCAAATTGGTCGATGCCTTTCTTTCCACCACTTATTTGAAGGTAGATTCAGTGCATAGAACAAAATTGTATAGCGTCACGATATTTTAGTTTTTATTACTGATGTAGATTTTCACGGCTCAAGTATGATATTGCTCTCCAGTGCAGTTGTTAGAATAGCCACGTCGAAGTACAGTGCAGGAACACTGAACACGGTTATCGCGAAAGCACCAGAGATCAATCTTTAGTTCACGTTTCTGGTCTTTCACAGCGCATGTAAAACAACCCCACGGTCAGGCCCCGCGATGCAACAGATTCATTTTTCAACAGAAGTGGTGCTCAATTTATCAACCGCAGAAGGATGATGGTTTGCAAGTTCAATCCTGGTTTTGGAACCAGGATTGAACTTGCAAACTTCCAATTGTAAGATATATGCGAAACTGCTGTGTCCAGGCCCAAAACAAACGGCCAATAACATCCAGCACCATCAGAATTGTATCGATTTGCCGCGTTGCTCAACTCGAGCAGACAACTGCTGCCCTCCACGGCGGCCTCCTCACGTCACAATCACCACAGCCTCGAGCAGTTACTTCCATTGCATGCTTACACTTCTCATTCCTTCACCTTTTCATTGCATATACATGTTAAACAATACGAATATAACAAAATCGGAAAAGCATTAGATCCTACTTTATAGAGCATTTATTACAAGGTAAAATTGTTCACCGCAATAAAAATGGAATTATTGATACAAGTTCCAACAAACAAATCACCTTACATTGCCCGACAGAAGGCCCCTGGGTGGCAAACGACCCTTGTAAATTGTAACATGCAACACAGCCAACCCACGCTCAGTCCCCCTCACGCTACCTAATTAAAAGTTCCCACATGTACCCTTTACCATCTGTAGGGTTAAGTGCTGTTAGCGAGCACTTATGAAGACTGACACGACACATAAAGGAGTAAGTGACCAACACCACGCCCATCCGCCTTTGTCTCCCTGGTGGCCATGTGTACACATTGCAACAGGTACTAATTTTATGCCGAGTCAACCTAGGAAAGGCCCATGACAAGTTCATAAACTCGTCACTGGTGGTGACTAAGCAAGATGCGAACTTCGGTCACCAGGTTCGTAGCCCAGGGCACGAACTACTACACTTCCACTCCCTATTGACAACACCTCTGAGCAATTATCATATCCCGAAACCACCGGCGGCCATGTAATAGAGGGAAATCAGCCAACCCGAGACATTCACTGGCAGCAG
This sequence comes from Mordacia mordax, assembly GCA_036362905.1. Lineage (NCBI taxonomy): Eukaryota > Metazoa > Chordata > Hyperoartia > Petromyzontiformes > Petromyzontidae > Mordacia > Mordacia mordax. Next base: position 10,332,351 of record JAZEWT010000016.1, read on the forward strand.
GTCCTGCGGTGACAGAGTCCATCTGCCCGCAAGAGGAAACGCAGGAGGAATGTTCTTGCAGGTGGGGAATCCACCATTCAAAGCAATGTCTGAGGCAAATTTCCTTACAGGAAACATGACACCGATTCAAATTTAAATCATTTTCAATTTCACCAGCAATGCGTTTTGTTTTACACCAATTTATGATTGGTTATTAATTGCTGATTTCTATTGTTTCCAAAAGTAGCTCTTTAGGGATAGCTGCGTCGTTCGCTCCTCCTCTCTCCTTCACGACGTTTCACCTCCCATGAGGCAAATAGAAATCTGTGATTTATACTTGTCTAATTGCTGTCCATTATTGCTTTGGTCGTTTTGGTGATATAGGATACTGTTGACAGTAACACTCATCCTTGTCTCTAGAGCTCTCACCTGGCTAAAATTAAACTGGAAACGATCCGAGAGTTCACGTGATACAGGTTTGTTCCATTTAGGAGGCTAAAGGGCATGGGGATTGAACGCTGAAGTTCGCAGAGTCCAACTGAAAACGATCCTGTCAATACAGTTAATCAGGAACAAGTAACCCAGAAAATAAGGCTAAGACTGCCCTGCAAGGGTAAAGGGTTATGAGTCTAAAGGGCCACGATGAACTCGTTGTAAAACCGCCTCAAACAGAATTGTTTTGGTTCTATTCCTGACTTAAGCTCCTTTTTACGTGGCTCTTAGATGTCCCACTATTCTGATTGTTTTATCAAGGTTCTCAGACTTCCTCCCATACCTAAATAAAACCCTATAAACCTGAAATGGTGTTGGCCAAATAGCCCAATATGGAAAAATTACCTGCAAATTAGTGAATTAGGAACACACACAGCAGCAGCTGTGTGTGTTCCTAATTCACAGGACATTCCGACTTAGTGAGGCCTTACTGGGTAAACATGTGAAAATTATATTGCATGTTTACAAAATTCCTAAGAAAGAGACACAAGTTTTTGCTGTGTCAAAGCACATTCCGGTGACAGTAAAGTTTAAGCCTTAAACTAAATATTTTTAAAGTGTTGTATGTACATTACACAACATTATAAAGGGGGGGAGGGGGGGGTCATGTCAGTGAAGAGCACAAAGTGTTGGCAAGGAGGATCTCCTACTGTGGCAAAACGAACCCAATCGCTGCCGGGCCAGAGCGAGGTGGCAGTGGAGGAGGCTGGGGGCCCATGTCCCACTGACTAGGCCGAGGGGGAGGGTTGGGAGCCCCGGGTGGGATGGATCCCCACCCACCAGACTGCTGGTGAGGGGGTGCCACGTAGCCTTGAGCATGGTAGCCAAACGGGGTCGGCAATGGGGGCCTCTGACCACGGTGCTGGAGGGGCGGCAAAGCTCGGCGGGGGTCAGGGACCTGGCCTGGCATTTGGCCACCCTGGAAGTAGGAATATTGTGTGGGGTTCAGCGCCGAGTTGGGGACACCAGGCTGCGGGTGTACAGGGCTAGGGGTCCTCCCGGGCGCAGGAGGCAGCGGGGCGGGCCGCGCAGGCAGCGCGCAGTCTGTGTGATGCCGTGGCTGCAGCTGCATGTGTTGCAGCTGCTGCTGCGGGTTCGTCCGCGGTTGATGCTGCTGCTTGGCTACGATCTCCTGCAGCTTTTCTATCTTGATGCGGCGCATGTGAGCGAGCCGCCGCTTGTTCTGGTAGTCGTCCACAAACTCCTCAAGCGTCAGCTGCCCCTCCAGGAAGCGTTCGGCCATTTTCTGCAATGGGGAATCACCCAACTCAAATGACCGAGGGCAAACTGACATTACAAGCAGTCCTCGAGTTATGGTGGGGTTCCGTTCCCAAGTTCCAATCGCAAGTCAATTTGTTTGCCAGTCGAATCGCAATACATTTAATGTTATACCCATTGCCGTGATCACCTCATGTCCGATCCAGGGTATAGTCCTGCCTTCCAGCCTCTGTCTGTCGGGATAGGCTCTGGCTCAGTGACTCTCAACAAGACTAAGCAAGGACTACACTGATAATGAACGATAAGCTGAAAATTCACCTCCTTCACACACCTGTCCATGTACATTGAAAACAAGGCCGTGTGCATTCTGTGACCCAGGTAAACACAATGAAATGCGGCAACTGTCTATAGCTGGATCAATAATTTACCAGCGGTGGATTTGACTTCGTTGTGATTTGTAAGATACCATTAACAACATATTGCCCGAATGCAAATGCTGGCTGGATTTTCAACATCATATATTGTCCTTTCATACCATTTCAAAAAAGCTCAGTTTAGAAACATTTGACATTTGAACCTATGTTTCGAATAAATGCAGTCTAACAATAATCCTGGACAAAAATGATGACCAAGATGACTGTCGAGCTGGATCAATACAAGCCCGGCATGACGTGACCACACCCTGCTGGTCAGCGACTGTGCTGCGTGCAGCACAATTTGGATAAAAGCACCAGTGGCACGAGGGAGGATGCAAGCAGCAGCCATCGCCGATGCTCCTACCCCTAACACTGCCACGGGGCTCGAATATGGAATGCACTATTTGGATGTTCAAAGGAGCAGTCGATTCCCATTATCATCAATATCCGCTGGGCGGCATGGTGGCCCAGTGGTTAGCGCTGTCGCCTCACAGCAAGAAGGTCCCGGGTTCGAATCTCTCGGCTCGGGTGCCTTTCTGTGTGGAGTTTACATGCTCTCCCCGTGTCCGCGTGGGTTTTCGCCGGGCACTCCGGTTTCCTCCCACAGTCCAAAAGCATGCTGCTGCATAGGTAAATTGGCTCGCAGGCTAAATTGCCCCGCAGTGCCCGGCGATGGACTGGCGTCCCATCGTGGGTGTATCCCTGCCTTGCGCCCTGTGTCTGCCGGGATAGGCTCCGGCTCACCGTGACCCTGTATAGGACTAAGCGGTTTCAGACAATGAGATCAATATCCGCTAAATCCTGTGCTCTTATGTCGTTGTTGTTGGTATGCCGTTCTCACCGAAGTTCTGTGCAGCGCTTTGTGACACACGGGTGAAAAGCGCTCCAGAAATGCAATTTTTATTATTACAGGGCCGTGGGGGGCCGGAGCCTATCGAGACAGACACAGGACGCCAGGTGGGGCGATAACCCAGGATATGACGGCAGTTCATCGCAGGGCTCTGGAGGAAATTTGCTCAGCAGGCCAACTGATCTGGCCAGCAGCGTGTCTATGAAGAGTGAGAGGAAATCGGAATACCCGGCAAAAACCCACATGGATACAAGGAAAACACACAAAAATTCCACATAAAAAGGCACGCAATTTGGGAATCGAACTCGGGAACTTCTTACTATGAGGAAACAGCGTTATTCACTGCGTCACCGCGCCACCCCGCAGTCGATTCTGCGGCTGAAAGTTACTATGACACAGGAAAAACCCCAACCAGGTTTTAACACCTGACCTTCCCATCATGAGCCACTCACTTTACCGTGGAGTTGGCAATCTTGGGAATGTATAAGCAGACAATCTGTCTGCTTCCTACAACCCATCGACCAATATAAATGCATTATTTCAGAAGCAATGGTTCAACAGAAGCAATCCCTTTATCAGTTACAAGTCTCAGAATTGTTCTCCATAGCTGTTCTCTTGGGATAGTTGCGTCGAGTGTTCCTCCACTCCCCTTCCGATGTGTTGCCTCCCACGATGGAGGCATCATCAGAATGCCTGATGAACGCCTGATGATGCCTCCAACGTGCGAGACGAAAAGCCACAGAGAAGAGAGGAGGAAGACTCAAAACGGGCATTGCAAAAATACAGCTATGGAGAGCAATCCTAACACATCGACCCGTGCCAATCTACATTATTACATTTAGTGCTAACAATCAAGCATGAACCAATGCTGCTGAGATGACAGATACCTACAAAGACTGGTTTTGAGTGTCTCCCCATTAATAAAGCTGGAAGCACTGATTGTGTGTGGGGAGGGGAAAGCAGCACCCACCTCTGTCTCGTCCTCGATCTTGGCGCCCTCGGCCTGCAGCAGGGCGAGTAAGGTGTCCACGCCCTGCGAATCCGCGCGGCTCTCTACACACGGACAGCAACACCGTATGACTCGCATGCGGCCAGACTCAAACTGCCACTCACAATACACACAACCCTGACCCGCCCAGCCAATGATTCGCACGGCCATTCAGTCACACAACATCCACCGTTCACCACAGAGTGGTGGTGACATTCCCACGGCACCTCTACCAGGGCAGGGGTGCTTTGATGCCATAAAATGTCAAATACTTGCTGACAGGAGGTCAAGGGACAGACTCAAGTGTCATAGACAGACTGACTGTGATGACTGGCCGAGGCACCACCTGTACTCCCTACTCTGCCAACTCGCAGTTTTAGCTGCCCTAGCGCTTCACTCACTGTTGTGAGCATCGCTCCTCTGCCCCCTAGTGTTGTTGGGAGGGCGAGTGCCTCCAACTGTCCAGTAGCGTCCTTCACGAACTTCCTCCACACAGGTCGATCTTGACACTGACGGTACCAATCATCAGCAAGTTCGATCAGCTTCACATTTTTACCCACCATATCAGTCCATCTCTTCTCCAGTCCAATCTGCGAACATTTAGTCCCCTCCATCTAACCAAAGAGAAGTTGCTTGGGAATCCAGTGGCTGGGCATGTGGGCTACATGACAAAACCAATGCTCGTTTGCCTGCCACAGCTCAATGGTGGCAGTGTGCTCTAAGGATCTTAGTGCTCCTCATAACATTCTATCTAGTTAAAGCCAGGATTGTAAGCAGGCTAGCCAGAAAGTTTCACACCAGCATAGACATCAATTCGGAGGGGTCTATGTTGCACAGCCATATAGAAGGTGATGCTGTTGGTTCTGAAGACGCAGAACTTTGTCTTGAAAAACAGGACAGGCAGCAGTTTCCACAGAGCCTTATGCAGCAATGAAAGGGGAAAAAAACGCCACTTGACTCATTCGGAGTGAGATTTATGCTAGCAAACTGCCCAGGTACAGAAACTTCTCCACCGTATCCATGGCTGTCCCATCACTTATGGGGCACTGAAGGAATGGAGTGCTTAATGGCACAAAATATCTAAGCAGGTGCTTCGTTTTTATGTGGCTGATGACAAGTCCCCATTTCTGAGTGGTGCATTCCAGATTCAGAAGCAGAATGTCCAACTACTCGAAGTGAGCGGCAATCACCATATCAGCATACGTAACGTGGTTGACCAATAAGGAGCCATTTCTTGAGTGCACGCAGGCATCGATCATCCTCCCTTTGTACCTGATCCAGATATAAATGCCACTGGTACAGCCATGGAAAGCTTCTCAAAATACATCCCTGCCACACACCTAAAAGTGGACAAAGATGGCCGACTTCTGGCCATCTAGCTCATGGAGGTTCTTGTTCATTGTGATCAGAGACCCTTAAAGCAAGAAAAATAACCGACAGGCCTAGACCAGATCAATAAATCTGAGATGTAGGTCCCATTGGAATAAACAAAACCTCTGCTGTAGCAGATTAACTGGCACAACCACTAACGCAGACAACCACTTACACAGGGCCAGAGTTGCAAAGCCACTCACTTACACAGCCTTGACTCACAAAGCCATTCAACACGCACTGCCCTAACAAATATAGCTAGTCACAACACAAAGGTCAAACATGTTTCATAACGACTTATTTACCCAGGAAAGTCACACTGAGTCTGAAAACCACACCAGTTACATTGTCTAATTTTAGTAATGGAAAGAAATCAGAGAATCTGAAGGAAATCCATGCAGAACAGGTGGAGAACATACAAACTTGGAAGAGAGGTGCCCAAGGCGAGAATCAGCAGCTGAACACAGGGCAGGATGTTCAGCGGTATGCCCTCCAGCATTACATTGCAAAAGAGTAAAATTTTCACCACGTGCATTCCTAGTTTAAAATTGCAGCAATAAAAATGTTCTGTTCTTAAATAATGCATGTGAAGGATTACACTGATAATGAAAGATGCTTCCTAATTAATCAGCAAAATATGTGAAATAATGCAACAATTCAGCAGTGGATGTCTGTACTATATTTACAACTCAAAATATACTCCCTCCAAATAATAATTACAATTTATAACACTTTGTACGTGTTTATTCAATGTCAAAGCTATTCGTTCAAAGACAAAATTATTCTGAGGTGCGAAGAAACACAGTTGGTCAGAGCTAATATTTGTCTAACACAGACACCTATATATAATGATGTTATTGGCCAATTAATGAATGAGATTTTTTTTTAAGTTGTGGGAGGAAACTAAGAACCGGAAAATCAGCAAATGTCAGAGCCGGAGGGCTCCGATGGACTGGCGGTGTGCAGCGCTACACTGTGTGTTTAAATGGGGGTGATGTTGCCTGTGTACGCACGAGATGCAGAACGCACACAGCTGGAACGTGAGATCCGTGTCAGTGCATGTTTGCAGTGTGCGTGTTCATCGACACCCTGCACTCGAGGTTAGTTCATACGGGAGAAACATTTGACTATAATAAAAAATACTACAATATGATCAGCTGCGCAGGGTGTTGGGGTGTGGAGAGAGAGGCAAGGGGAGTGGGAGATGCTTTATGAATTCCATCCCGACAGTAGAATGATCAGCTGTCATGCTCCACTCGCCTCTCCAATCAAGCGCAGTCCTGGTGGACTCTACAGTTTTACCACAATCTCCCCATGTGTGCGGGAGGACACGCCACGCTGTGCGCCCAGCTTTCGCTAGTCGAGGAATGACAGTGCCGTACCTATCCCGGTGGCCTTTTCCGTGAAGACTTCGTGTAGCGTCTTCAGCTGCTGGTACTTCTGTGCCAGAAGCAGCCGGCCCTCCTCCAGCTGCGGCTGCTGCTTCAAATTCTCCTCAGCCAGGCTGCGGTTGCTGGCTAGGCACAATTCCTTCTCCATCTGAATGTTTTCCAGCTGCGCGACGTGTGCGTGTGTGTGGGCAGAAACATGTGTTCAATGAACTCAAGTGAGAATTGAAGCACTTGGGGTCATTTCCACATTTTTGTATAGTAACACACAGCAATAATAATTTTGTCGACCGCAACAGGATGATGGACCCAGTCCTTCCACAACCAAGATTTGAACTTGTATTCTTTAATTGCCAAGTGATCGGTGGTAAACAACACCATCGGAGTTGTAACAGTCACATATTTGAGTATACACTTTTTACTGAACACTTTTTGAGTTGAGAGAAACACGAGCTCGGGGGCAAGGGGCAAAGGCCACAATGAGCATGAAGAGACACGATGTGTGGAGTAATTGGAGCGGTGATCAGGAAGCAGAAAGAGTGTTGCAACCTGGGTTGTGACGTCAGTGAATGGGTAAGTGAAATGGTGTGTGTGCGAGTGGGTGTGTGAGTGAGTGAGTGGGTGTGAGGTATGTGAGTGGGTGTATGAGTGCTGCTGTGACCTGTGTCACATCATCCCATTACATCATTACATCATTCTAGTCACTGATGACGTCAGATGCTGCACAAATACGATGAGATGGCTCAAAGTCGCTCCAGCAATGGCCGCGCCCGGTGAGAAATTCTAATGACAACGGTTGGGCCAATACGACAAAAATCAAGCATGGGGGACCTGTGACCGAGGTAACACCCACCGCAACAACCACTAACAATCACTGGCAACGGACGGCAGGGTACGGCCACGGAACTTAATAGACTCTAAGGTCTGGTGTTTGTGCTGTGGCTACTCCTGAAAGCATCAACGAATTTCAAGTCCTTTGTCAGGAGGGTCCTGCCAAGTTTTCACAACCGGGGGCAGTGTTACTGACGTGTGCATGATCCCAATTGCGTAATCTGCAGGTAATGTTTCAGCATTGCGTTGTTTGGCCAAAATCAGTTAAACTACGTGGAGTTTTTTTTTTATTATGCAAGGAAACCGGAGAACTCTAAGAAAACCCATGCAGAACAGGGAGAGAATATACAAAATCCACTCAGGGACTTATGGCCCCGAGACGTGAGCGCGTATTACCACTGCGACTCCATCTTATTTTGACTAAACGTGCAGCCCGACTGACAGCACCACTGTACAGGATTGTCCACATGTCTTGTGACCCCCATTTAATTGAACGTTTTCTTTACTCTTAGTTTAAGTAATACTCATTTATTTATATCAGATGGCTGATTCACGTTCAGATATTGATGAGCGACTTGCACTGAGCATATGGATTCATAGAGATCATAAATTGAAATAAAAATAATATGAGCGTAGCAAGATATCTAGATCACCCTGTACATAGCACAGCTACGACACGTTGTCTATAAACACAGAAGAGGAACTGTAATTGGCTCGGAGCATCTGCATCTCGCTGCGCTTACGCGGAATCGGCTTAACTCCACCCCCCCATGCTCAAATAGGCACCGGCAATTCCTTCAGCAGAGCTCCACACAGCAGCAATATCACTGCCGAGACAAACTTAGCTCCTTAACAATCAACGAGGAGTACCCGTGTTAAGAATATTCTACATCAAGGGTTACGGAAACCTTTTGGATCAAAGTATTATTGTGCAATCCTAAGTATTACTGATCGCTGTTGTGTCGTACAGGATGACGCAGATGTTTACATTAGATTAAAAATCCATTGGTATACAAATGTATACATAGTACCTACATACAAATAGGAGACACACACAGCGCCTGAGGATGCCTCTAACGTGTGAGGCGGGAGAGGGGGCGATCGACGCGGCTGTTCCGAGAGTGCAGCTTTTCAAAGCAATCATCATGCATCGAGCCGTGAAAACCTCCTTCATGACAAATGTATTATGCTTTGGAGAAAGAAATAGCGGTTACACGACATCTAAACCACACGGGCGGCCCGCCCGTGTTGAGGGCAGCGAATATTTTAATGTAGGTTTGCACGGCTAGATGAATGAGAATTGTTCTTAAGAGACGCTGTTTATTGATAGCGGTATATATTGAGTGTTCCTTTGAAGAGCTGCTCTTTCGGGATAGTCATGTCGAGAGCTCATTGTCGAGCGCTCAGGAGGAGGCATGTCAAGGGATCCCTCGTGATGTTATCAGTGCGGTTCCAGCCTGGATTCTCGACTCCCAAGTAATTAAAATGACAATGAAATCCTGTTCCGTACGAGTAGTGAATGTTGTATTTGGCAGCAAGCGAGGAGGGGGGACACGCGCGGGGGTGGGGGACATGTGTGGGAGGCGGGGG
>JAZEWT010000016.1:10343347-10356964 GCA_036362905.1 Mordacia mordax
CGTGGGAGTCGGTAGAGATCCCGCCTGCATCCTCACCTCCGGGCTCATAGCTCGCCGACGGCCTCCCTCCGATTTCCCCCCATGCTCCTACAACCTCGCGGGCCTCCGAGTCACTCATATCTCCAGTAGAAGTTCGAACGTAGAATACTTTATTCTCTGCAGACCACACGTAGCACTCCCCGAACTCCGTCCGACTCCCCGCTTGATGATGACTGACTGACCAACAACTCACCACGCTCCGTCTTTATCTCCCTCCGTGCCGCCCCCCCCTTCGCACCTTCCGGATGACCTCACCCGTAGTCACGAGTTCCAATCAATCAAGCATCGCAGGTTCGCTATCACGAGATTATGAATAAACAAGTCTCGTAATCGCCCGTGTCACGGGTTCACGTGAGCCAACAACAGGAACTGACGCACCGTCCGCTCGCGCACCCCCCCCCCTCGTGAAAGCTTTAACCCCACAGGTGTATCCCTGCCTTGCACCCTGTATCTGCCGGGAAATGCTCCGGCTCACTGCGACCCTGTACAGGACTAAGCGGTTTCTGACAATGAGATTGTGGAGTTAAGAGTTTACGAGCGGACAGTGCTATTGCGAAACCCGTGTTGGCGAGCTTGTTGCTTACCCAGTCTCGCCGGTATATACATGATGTCATCTGGAAGGCGCGCGAGCGGACGGTGCGTCAGCTTCCTGTTGTTTACTCATTGTCCCGTAGTACGTGACTCATTGTAACACGTGACTATGCATGATGTCATCTGGAAGGCGCGAGAGGGGGCGGCGCGGGGAAATATTAGGAATCGGTCAGAGGGAGCGAGGTCAGTTGGTCGTCAGGCGGTCAGACGCAGCAGTCATCAGGTCGTCAGGATGTAGTCGCCGCTCGTGTTCGTTATGCCCGGGCCTGCGCGCGCTGTTGAATAAAACATCAAAAGACATGAAGTCTCTGCTCGCTGACTGAAAGATCGTGGAGTGAATGCTGATCCTCGCCGTGGCAGTAATCGTCGAGCCGCCACGAGTCTGTGGTCCGAGTCGTGGTGCCACAAGATGATGAAATGAACATACACCTACCTTAAAGAGGGGTGAAAGAGGTAGGTGAGGAAGGAGGCAGGGTGTGGGGGATGAGGGAATTCACACGCGCGTAGGCCACAACAGCCATCATCATCCGGCTCACCCAGTTTCTATCTCCCGATTCGACAAGCCTCGAGAACGGCTCTTCGGCCAGGCTGGATCGAGCGCGCAAGTACGTGCAACCGCGGAGAGAGAAACCGTGGAAAAGGAGGACAAGGTGTATATATAGACACAAAATGTTCTCCATTATACGTAGTTTAGCCAGTAGAGCATCACCAAGCATCAAGACTTTTTTTTCAGGTGGATCCTGCCAAGCTTTCACACTAGGGGCGATGTTGCTACTGTGCGTATGATCCTTACTTAGTGATATGCAGGCCATTTTTTGCACTGGGATAGTTAGCCAGGAATTGATGTGATGTGGCTTTTACTTAGTTACAGTAGAAAACCAGAAACCCCAGAGGAAACTAATGCATAAATAGGTAAAAATATATCCACTCCACTGAAGTGTTCGCTATGGTAATCCAACCCAGGAGGTTCTTGCTGTTTGTTATCTGCGTCACCACTGCACCGCCACCACCCTTCACTCATTAAACGTGAAGCGGTGTAATTGTGAATGCGTAGCTGAAGGACAAACTGCCGACTCACTGTGGTCACTGCGAACGTTTGAAGGGGCCCGGTCGCCAAGTAACTATGTGCGTCTCCACGGTCCGCTGCGCTCGCCGTGCGTTGGAAAATGACGGCGCATGTCTGCTCATAGGCAGTTTGAATTCAGCGTCATCACCATAATCGCTGCCGACTCCTCCACGGACGACCAAACGTGGACATGCTCTCAGCCTGGGTCTACCAAGTCCCATGCATCCAGGATCAACGCTCAACACGGTGCCACCAGACCTCAGTAGAAATCAATCCCTTCGCATTTGTCAAAGTTGAATTTGAGACTGAAAACATTATTATTTAGCAGATAGTTTAAATATCAGAATTTGCCGTTTTCTGTACTGTAAACCTTTAACTTTCGAGTGGGATATATTCCATAAATTGGCGAGAATCCTGAAAATTGCAAATTTCATGGTCATGTTTCAGTAGGGTCGCGACCCTGTACAGGACTAAGCGGTTTCTGATAATGAGATGAGATGTTTCAGTAGATGCACTCGTTTTTCTTTTAGGGACAATATTAGAGGCCACATAAGAGCGATAAGCACGATCGAGAATACGATGCGAACAATTGTCGAACAAAGACTACAGAATGCGGCTGGTGGTAGATTTGGGACGTGAAAAATAACTGGATGCTGATCATACTAATTTGTGCTGTGTCCAAGCTCGTAACTTACCAGCAATACAATACTGCAACCGCCACGAATTCGCAAAACCGGAAACATGAAATGGGCGAAAGTTAACGGTTTTCTGTAAAAAAGAATTCACTTTTACTGTAAAACTGATAAAACGTAAACGTAATGATGTACTTTAATTCGAAGGCTTTCGTGACCAATGTTATTGATGAATTCCATTTTTTGGGTTAGATCACAAAAAAATGTTTGTCGTAAACTCTCCATCACCCAACAACTGCCAATCAGTAAAGTATGTCAACGTTGACAAAACGTGCCAATTTTTCACTCTCAGCACACCGGTGTGTTGGAGAGCAAACTCACAGCATTTACAACATAAATACGACGTTCGCTGATAATTGCAATCAGCATCATCAGGCAACCCGCACCAACTTGAGGCGAGTTCGCTTCAAAATAAAGACAAAACGCTTCGATCTACCTTTATGGGGAGGTTGTGATGTCAACAATCGTGTGCTTGCTCGTGCTAGGATCGAATGAGGGGGTTGAAGGGTGTAGAAACAATCAGAGGTATTGAACAACAATCACAGAAGTGGTGGAGGGTTTACGACAAACATTTTTACGTGACCTAACCCAAAAAATTAATCGGTAATGACGAACGTTTGTCACAGCTCGAAGTATGCGGTTGCGTCGAAATAGCTGTCAAGTGCTTCTGCTCTCTCCTTCGTGGCCTCTCATGTTGGGGGCCTAATCATACCATGTTGTGAATGGTTTAACTGAAACGCGTTGTTATATTACTGCACAAGTGTGTTCTTGTGATGTCGAATAGTCATTTATCTCAAAGTGCTAGCGAATTCATTGTTTCGCTTGCACTCCTCAACATCACAACAACACACTCGTGTACTGCAAATATAAAATACGATTCAGCAAAACCATTCAGAAAACATGATGCTTCCAGTGTGGCTGGCGAAACGTTGCTATAGAGTACAATTCTCATTAAACATAAACCTCAAACCCCCAAGCCTCCCTGTATGTGAACGATGCATCCCACAGTTTAATTCATATTTTATTTTGCGTTTGTCCACAGCAATGTTACATGGTGTCAGCAGCTATGTTACAGATGCTGCCCACACATTAATAGCGATCAGAAATGTATTTTTGGTTCTGCAGCCGGCGATGAGACCTGGCGTGATGCAGGCCCCGACTAGCATCTACCTCCACCAGTATCTTATTTGTTCCAATTTCATCGGTTTAACTGCTCAAATGCAAGTGCCTTGAAATGGATTCACACAACACTGTCATGCATACGCACCACTAACAAACATCACTTTGGTACGACAAACACCAAGGCTAACATTAAATTAGTACGTGAGAATCCTGCTACTGTACAAATTGTTGTGCAAAGTATAAAAAATAGGATGTTTCACGTGATAACTTCACTAAAAAAAACACCCGCCGTGTCACCCAGAGTTTTTTTTCAATACGCATATCCATAAGCAATCTGGTCACCAGTTGATCGTCGTTAATGTTGGGTAAGGCACGACGGCACTGACATCATGACAACCATTGTACTGCTGGCGAGCTCTGCTGTCGTGGCACCAGTGCAACTCTGAGTCACGCTCACATGCCGCATCATTTGATAGAAAATGAACCACGGTGCAAATTCAACATACAAAACGCGAGACACGTTTAAGAAAAACAATCACACATTTCATTGATGTAACGTTTCACGGTTCGATGTATGATTATTGCTCAGAGCTACTCTTTCGGGATAGCCGTGTCAAGCGTTCCTCTCATTCATAACGTGTCGCCTCCCATGATGAAGGCATCACCAGGCTCTTCATTCAGATGCTATCCCAAAACAGCAACTCTTGGAAGCAATTTGTACATTTCTTCAACTGCCTGAAGACCCAAGTTACTGCTGGAATAAGAGACATCGGCACAGTTTTCCTCTGGCTCGTAGCCACCACGCTAAACTCGAGCTGGCTCCGGGCAATGATCCCAGTTATGTCCGGGATAATTACTCAAAGCTCAGCCCCAGCCGAGCCATGGCTGAGACACTCAAGAGTGCTTGAAAGCAGCCAAGCAACTTGAGTGGGAACTGGGCCGTGACTATGCACGCACCGACAGCGTTGACATTTATGAGGAAAGGTGAACGTGTTGCCACTTATACAAACCACAATGCTGTCACTCTCACAAATCATTCAACAATGCACAGAAATGGCCAAGTCTACCAGAGGCAACATAAAGGTTGTGCACAGAAGATGAAATATGATTCTGAATTAATATGTTTTGAACTTTTACTAATTATGCATGTTTATCCAGAAAAGCTTCACTGAAGACTTTTTCAAGAGGGTCTTGCACAAGTTTTCAGGGTCGGTAGGTGATGTTGCTGCTGTAATACAAATTTAGTAATTTACAAATAATGTTCAGTGATATTTTTAAGATACCAATTACAATGCAGGTTTATTTTAGCTATGAAAAGAAACTGGAGAACCCAGAGATGCTCACACAAATCAGGGAGAGAACATACAAACGCCACACAAAGTCGCTCGAGTCAGGTCTAGAACCCAAGTATTGCTGCTCCAAGTGTCACCACTGCATCTGATCGGTATACAGGCAGTCCCCACGTTACAAACAGGTTCCGTTTCCGATTCCGTTTGTAAGTCAATTTGATCGTAAGTCAGAACACAACACAATATTTAATGTTACCATATACTGTATTGTTCACAAGTAACGCAATCGATGTTTTTAGGATTGTTACATTATTTGTACTTGTGATTGCTTCCAAAAGCTGCTTTTTCGCGAAATCCACGTTGATCGCTCCTTCTCTATCCTTCACGACATTTCGCCTCCCATATTGGAGGTATCTTCAGGCGTGCTACCTCCAACGTAGGAGGCGAAACATCGCGAAGGAGAGAGGGGGTGTGATCGGCGCGGCTATCGCGAAAGAGTAGCTTTTAGAAACAATCATCATGCGTCCAGCCATGAAAACCTACATCAGCCATTAGTTGTACTTTGTATATATGTATAGTTTCTAAAACCTTAAGTTGGAAAACAATTATGGAATGTTAGAGTATTTTGCATGCGGTATACGGTATGCTGGATGCAGTATACTCTTATTGTAGCTCGTTGGGAAGTACAATCACCGTAAGATGGACATCCATAAGATGGGGACTGCCTGTAGTCATCCAAACACTCAGACCAATATTAAACTGACAATAACAGATACTACAATTGATGTTAGCTAAAAGGCCGAGAAACACAGGTGAATCAACCAGCGGGCGTATTCCAGACGCACACCCTTTCACTGCCCTCCCATGTGAAACTGCTGCTGCTACTGCAGTGGGGATCATCGAAACGGTGGGAACAGCACCCACACAAACATAGGGAAACACTCAGAATTTTCAGTTTGCTTCTTTTGGGCACTACTTATATTTTGATGTGAAAGGTACAGCTCAGCATAAAAATTGCTTAAAAACAAAAAAGTCCTTCACTTCAGCGATAATATTGCAAAATATTTTTTTTGTTTCCGTACAAATAATCGTGAAAAACATCCGTGTAAAAACGTGTACTGCAAAAGCCTGGACCCTGGTAGTGATTTTAAGATTAAAAACAAACGTTGTAAAAATTCAAGTTTTGAGTAGCTAGAATGTCTCGTCCGTCAGCCGAGGATCTTGGGGAACACAGTTCTGGGTGGCCCCGCAGGGCTCGGATCCTGCGGCTGCTGCTGGTGATTGTTGACGGATCCCGTCGCGTGAGTCCGGTGCTTCCCTGACGAGCCGACGTGCGGCGCTGGCAGCAGCTTGGCCAGCGGGTCAGAGCGGCCTCCACGACGACCCCTTTCCCCTCCACCACGACCCCCGCCGCCAGCTTCCAACTGTGGTGGTGGCGGCCTGGGCAGGCGGCGCCGGAGCCATGGGTGGCGCAGCGCCTGGGCGGGCGTAAGCCGCTCGGAGGGCTCCCACTCGAGGCACCCGCGCAAGAAGTCCAGCAGCAAGGGGTCGTCGCACCCGCGTAGTGCCACTGGGAGCTCACGGCTGCCCGGCGGCCCACGCAGCTTGCCACGTCGCGACCGCCCCCCGTTGAGCACCACGGCACCGTCTGGCCCCTCGGATATGCCACAGTAGCGTGGATGGCCACGTGAGCTCACAAAGTTACGCGAGCGCTTGCCTTGCGCCAGCAGCCGCTGCGGGGGTATGCCCAGCAGCTCCATTGCGCATGCGAGCTGGTCGCCCTCATCCTCGCCTGGCAGGAGGGGACTGCCTGTCAGCAGTTCGGCCAGGATGCAGCCCAGGCTCCACATGTCGATGGGCGGGCCATAGCGCGCGCCCAGCATCACCTCGGGCGCGCGGTAGAAGCGTGACTGGATGTAGGTGTAAACGCGCTGGTGCTCGAAGCAGCTCGAGCCGAAATCGATCACCTGCACTGGGCGGCAACGGCGCGACCACCGAGATGGAGTGGATGGTGACACTCGGTCAGGTGTTGAACAGATGACCCAAATGTGTGAACTCACCGAGTTAGCTAGTGTATCACGCATAGGCAATGTATTAAAATATATGTGCAGTCCCCGCGTCACGAACGGGTTCTGCTCCTGAGTTTCGTTCGTATGTCCTTCTATTCAATATACAATGTAATGTACTGTGTATGAAGCAGTAATGCACTCGATGCTTCCAGGATTTAGACATAATTTTTACTGTTGTATATAATGTATATAGTAGTATATAAAACATAAATTCGAAACACAGTATTAAATGTTATATACTATAATTAATAGTATATTATGGGATACAAGCAGTCGGGAACTGCCGATATCGACAATGCACTGAAATAAAATTTGAAGGCAGAACAACTTCTGTTGAGATAAATATGGAGGAAATGGTGCTCATCTCCTAATTACCCCCGAGTGATGAGAATTGCACGTTCCTAAGGTGGGACGGGTCTACACATAAGATAACCTTCTCCACAGTGGTGTCTGTTTCATCCAACCCAGACATTGGGCGAATGTACAAACTTCACACAGAAAGGCACCCGCGCCAGGTATCTAACTGAAGAAGTCTTCTTGCTCTGACGCGGTAACGCTAATTTTGTTACTGAGCATGGTTACGAATTCTGTCCCAGCAGTTAGTGCTGTATACATACTGATTAAGCAATTCTCCTCGAGGCCTATTTAGGCGTGGGCCAGTGGGCAGCAGGGTGGCACAGTGGCACAACTCACACCTCATAGCAAAAGAGTTTGGTTCCTGAATTGGGAAAATTTCTTTGCCGAGTTTGCATCTTCTTCCCCTGTTCTACATTGGTTTTCTCCAAGTTGTTCCCTTCCCTCCCATAGCTGTAACATACAACATAATCAATATTGACCAAAACATCTAATGCTGACAAATGTATCAAATTACTGGGAAAACCTGGCAGGGACCTCCTAAAATAAAAACAAGATTTGAGACTCTCAGCGAGGCTTCCCTGGATGAATGAATAATGCGAACAAAAATTATTTAGATTTAAAAATGCCAATTTCATACCAAACTTGGCACTGTAGGAAGTACTTCTCAGATGATTAAAAACGAAAAGTGATTTCAAAATTTTTAAAGTTTTTCAAGTGGATTTAAAAGTAGCGAGCAATGACGCACTACTGCCAGACAGCAATTCTATTAGCACGGCACACTGGCCGCACAGGACCTATCACCCAAGGTGACCGATGTGGTGTCAGACAATGGTTGGTGATAGCCAGATCTTAAGCTGCGCTGAGAGTGGTATTTGATTAAAAGTTGATTAAGACAAGTCGGTGCAAGAATATGTAGTGATATGTATGTAGGTTACAGGAAATCTATTCTGTGTTTAATAGTAATTATTTCTCCTTACATTGATTAACGTCTTACATTTATATACTAGCGCCTTTCACCCAGAGGCACAAAAGCATTGCAGGAAAGAAAGCGGATTGGAGGCAGCCAGGCGGTTTGCCAGTTACCCCACCAGATACTGTGTCCTATATATTTTGAAAGTATGAGACAATTATGAATTAGTGTTTTTTACTTATGGGAGGAAACCGGAGAATCAGGAGGAAACCAATGCAGAATAGGGGGAAACTACACAAACGGCACACAAAAAGATGCCCGAGGCAGAAATCGCACCACCTTGGACAGTAACTTGTTTCTGTAAGGAGGCGCGGATGTTCCTACTGCATAGACACTCTGCTGTTGCCCCATGTTCGTGGTGACGTACATGCAGCACATACCTTGATGCCGCTCCGCCCGGGCTGCTTCAGCAAGATATTCTCCGGCTTCAAGTCGCAGTGGATGATACGGTTCCGGTGCAACGTGTCGAGGCACTGCAGGATCGAGTGTGCGAACTTCCGCACCAGCGCCAAACTAAACCCCTGGAACTTGTTCTTTTTGATAAGCTCATAGAGGTTCATGCTGAGCAGCTCGAAAGTCATGCACACATGTCCACGGAACGTGAAACTCTCGAGCAGGTGGATGACGTTCATGGCGTTGTCGCGGTCCTGCTTGCGTAGGTGCTCAAGGATGCGGATCTCCTCGGCCGCCTGCCGGTGGAAGCGCTTCTCGTTGCGCACCATCTTGAGCGCCACATGTGTCTGCGTTTTGTGGTCGAATGCCTTCACCACCTGCCCAAAACTGCCCTTGCCAATAACCTTGAGCACCTCGTAGCGGTAGGCGACGTGGTCGTGCGCGATGTGCACGTACGAGCCCTGCTCGTCATCATAGCCGCAGTTGTTTGCGCCACCCACGACCCCCGGGCGCTTCTTTGCATTGTGCCCAACGAAATAGATCTCGGCGTAGTTGTAGATCTCCTGGTGCTCGTACGCCGTCAGCTTCTGTCCATAGAGCCGCACTGCCTGTTCGGGAGACGCCGGTGGACAGCGCGGTTTTCCGCTGCCGCCGCCACCACCACCACCACTATTGTTGTTGTTGGGTGATGTGGAACAAGAGGCGTGGTTGGCGCGCTCTCCCGACTTGATGGAGGCTGGGCTGGCACCGGTGCCGAGCGGTTTGTCAGCAGCTCGCACGGCCGGCAGCACGTGGGCCTTTCCGGGAGGTGCGCCATTTGGCTGTGATGTGAGAACAGGCCGCCGGGCCGCACCGGGGCTCTCGGCATACAGCTGCTGTACCTGCAACTGGGAGTGCCCCGACAGCAGCGAGTCGACCCCTCCAGGACGCGTCAAGCCGCTCTACCGTATGACGCACAAGGAAAATATGCAGCCACGTGAAGGCAAGCTCAGCGATTAGTATTAGTTTCTATCACGCTAACAGTAAACATAAACTTTAAATAAATGAAAAAAGCAGTGAGCTGTCACTACACCAGTGGCTGTGATGATGGTGGTGTAGTGGGCAGTAATTCACTCGAATGGCAATACAGAGGTTACTGGAGTAATTTTTTTCCCATTGCGTGTTTTCCTGAATTCTCTCCAACCTCCTGTGTCCACAAGGCTGTGTGAATTGGTTCACTAAAGTGGATGCCTACTTCTTCATATTAATGTGACAATGGTATTCAACTCTTAATCATGTACCGGTGTGCCATTTCGCAAGCGATGCCTCAACAACATAGTGAGTCACTAACACTAGGACGGTTCCAAGTTCTAACCGTGCATGCATTTAGTTTTAGAGATAGTTGTTGGAGCCAGCTAATAGTGCAGCTTCCTTCCCCTTCTCTGCAGTTTCCTCACACCTCTGAATTGGTCTGTCTTTGACAATGAAGCAATATGCACATGTTATAAATTGTATTCATTATTTCACGGTGCCCAATATGACGAAATGTATCATTGTTTGTTTAGTGTCGACTCTTATTTAGAAAAATCCTCGAAAACATATATTGTTGTTGCGATGCTACTCTCTGAAAGGAATAGAATAATTTGCAGAATTTTATTTTACATTGGACAATTTGGTCGAGTCCAGTTACATTGTGTGTGTGGTTTTTTTGTATCAGAAGTGGCCCAGTGGTTAGCGCTGACGCCTCACAGCAAGAAGGTCCCGGGTTCGAATCTCTCGGCTCGGGTGCCTTTCTGTGTGGAGTTTGCATGCTCTCCCCGTGTCCGCGTGGGTTTTCGCCGGGTACTCCGGTTTCCTCCCACAGTCCAAAAGCATGCTCCTGGATAGGTTGATTGGCTCGCAGACTAAAATTGTCCCGCAATGCCCGGCGATGGACTGGCGTCCCGTCGTCGGGTGTATTCCTGCCTTACGCCCTGTGTTTCCGGGATAGGCTCCGGCTCACCGTGACCCTATATAGGATTAAGCGGTTTCAGATAATGAGATGAGATGTTAAAACCAGAGAACCCGAAGGAAACCCATGCAAAACACGTGGATAACATACAAACTGCACACAGAAAGGCCCCAGTTTGGACATGAATTCAGGAATTGCTTATGAGGAGTCACAAGACTAACCACTGGCCTTTTGTCCACATCTCGTGATTACTGGAGACCGTGCTTACACGGAGAGTTGCAGGACGAGGCTGCAGAACGAGGGACCGTGGCGATGCTAAACTTGGAATGATCGCTGGAGATGGGATAAGCTGATCCCTGTGTCCACTGACATATATTGTACAAATGCCAATTACGATCATTAATAACGGAGCTTGAGACAAACAAGCAACATGCCTTCTTCTCTTATCCGTCCACCCACATAAAATATATAAGTACTAGCTAAACACACGCATAACATACGCGGCCTAGTGTGCCAATCGTTGTTCTTGTCCAAGTCATCTGTGCGAGTTCGTCATTGCAGCATTTAATTAGCCTCTCTTGTGATGTTTCATTTATACAAATTCAATGGTGCCTTACAGTTGTTTTAAACGGTTCATCCATGTTTAAACATCTTGTGGGAGCATGTAGTGAGGACGGTATACATATAAGCGTTATAGAATACAATTGCTTATCCTGAATATGAATTACAAAAGCACTGTGGCAACAATCATTAAATAATTATATCGACAGATTTCTTACACTTCACATCAGCCACACGGCAACTTGGCTTGCGTAATATCAGCATTATGGGTTCAACAGAAGAAATACATTGGACTGATTTCAACATAGTTTCTTATCAGCAGTCAGGCTTGCAGGAACCCATGTTGGTGAAATGTCAAATGTCTTCAGCCAAGGGCCCTCTCGATGAGACACTGGTGCTGGTTCAAGGCAAAACTATTTCATTTCATCATTTCAGTTAATATAACAATTTATAACGTGTGGCACCATATTCATTCAATGTTAAAGGTATTCGAAAGCTGCCATGCACCTTTTATTTATCAGACGCTGCACCATTCAGTATGTTGTCAGCCGATTAATGAGTGTTTTTAGGTGCAGTAATAAATTAGAGAACCTGGAGGAAGCCCACGCAGAACAAAGGCAGAACACACAAATTCTACACTGAAAGCTGCCTAAGCTGGGATTCGAACCGCCCTTCTTTCTATGAGGTGCGTTTGTTATCACTGGTCATAGTGCTGCTGCTACCAAAGCCAATCACTGCCACCCTCTGTCAGATGCTGTGACAGAGACACTGCGTGACACTCCCAAGGTGTTCAACGCCGCATCTCACCGGCTGGCTCCTCAGCGGCGGTAACTCCACGGGCGTTACCGGATCTCCGCGGTGGCGAGGGGCGACAGACTCTTGGCTCTTGTCTCCTGAACCGGCCACTGCAGCAGCAAGACAACAAGCGTGATGTAACTTCATTCTCATCTCCAGGGAATCGCGTGGGATATGTTCCATAAACGAACGCGAATCCTAAAAATCGCGTAAACCATGAACACGTTTCACTAGACGCACCAGCACTTGCTTTTATTGTAGGGACCATATTAGGGGTTACGCGATGGCTATACGTATGATTGAGAATGCGATGGGAATGATGGCTGAGCAAAGATTACGGGATGCAGGCAGTTGTAGACGTGGGACATGGAGTGATGCTGCTCACACTAATTATTTTCTCATACTGTTATGTTAGCTATGGGAAGAAACCTTTCCGTGTACCTTTGTCACTTTCAGATTTTGTTCCATTCATTATCAGTACCCACTTAATAATGTATAGGGTTACAGTGGGCCAGAATCTATCTGAGCAGAAACACGATGCAAGGCAGGGATATACCCACGTTAGGACGCGGGTCCATCACGCAGCACAAGACCAATTAATCAGGCCAATTGATCTAGGCCGCATGTCTTTGGGCCATGGGGAAAAAAACGGGAGTACCCGGCGAAAATACATACGGACACGGTGGGAACATGTAAACTCCACAGAGAAAAGCTCCCAGCCAGGATTCGAATCAAGTACTACCTTGCTGAGAGTTGCGAGTGTTACCATTGCACCACCATGGACTACGGACAGCCAGCACCATACACCCTGCACCGTAGACAATTGGCACGCTGTGTTACACACTCAGTACAACACACCCTGGACTATGGACACCCTGTACCCCCCTGCACGACGCCCTCGCGTGCATCGCGATGTCTCGTGGCTACGAGTCAGGGCTTACCTCCCCGTGCTAAGGCGAATTCACGGTATTGGCCAAACATGCCAGCGCTGCCGACTCCTCCACACCACCCCTCAGTGTCACCTCCATTACCTCCGTGCCACCTCCAGACAGCACCCCGTTTCGCTCCCGTGTCACCCCTCCATATTACCCCCGTGTCGCACCTCCAAATCAGTCCGTACACCCCACCACATCATCCCCGTGTCCGTGTCACTCCTCCACATCACCCCCGTGTCACTCCCTTTTCACAACTCCACATAATCCCTGGGTTACCCCTCCACTTCACCCCCGTGTTACCCCCGTGTCACCCCTCCACATCACCCCCTGTAAACCCAGTGTCGTCCCTCCACATCACCCCGTGTCGCCCCCCTCTCCACTCCGGGGCCCGGTACCTGCTGGGGTTGGGGCAGACGCCGCCTGCAGCGGCCTCCGCGTCACGAACATGGCGACTCCTGCCGGTCCGAGTCCCCGATTCTCAGGCTCTGTCTCAAATGTCTGTGTATTCCTCTGTCTCCGTGCCTTTGTCCTCGTGTCCCCGCGTTTCGCCGTCTGTCTCCGCGTCTGTCTCCGTGACTTGGTCTCTGTTCACGTGTCTATATCCGTGTCCTGCCTCTGTGTCGCCGTGTCTCTGTCCCCGTCTCCCCGTGTCGTCTCCGTGTCTGTATCTTTGTCCCCGTCTTTCCGTGTCTGTCCCGTATCTCTGTCCCCGTTTCCAGTGTCTGTCCCCGCGTCTCTGTCTCCGTCCCCGCGACCGGGCCCGCATCCCAAGATGGCCGCCCCGTCCCTGTCACCGCCGCTAGGAGCG
>JAZEWT010000016.1:10424450-10442002 GCA_036362905.1 Mordacia mordax
CGGGATAGGCTCCGGCTCACCGTGACCCTATATAGGATTAAGCGGTTTCAGATAATGAGATGAGATGAGAAAAATAAGACTGCCACGATAGTGAGACTGCACAAGCTTCAACTGCGGGATGAGACTGCACAAGCCAGCAATAGATTGAGCTTGACTTGGGTGAAAGGCGCTGGATGGAACGTGTTTGCCAAAGTATCCTACAGGAGTATCGAGCACAGCTGCAGCAAGAGCATGTGAAAGAGGGGGCTGCCTGAACGACATAGTCAGGACAGTAGTGGACTGAGCTTGACTAGAGTGAGTGGCACTGGGCTGCAAAGTATCTGTAAAAGTGACTGCGAGGAGGAATGCGCAGGGTTGTCATGGGTCCAAGTGTGAAAGAGTGGTGGCCATTTCATTGAAAAAGCCAGGCCAGCAGTGGAGAGTGCCTGACTGCAACATGAATGTGATTGGTATTTGGGCACAGCAAGTGTGAGAGCAGCAGGGTGGGAGAGCTCATCATCAGCCACCAGATAAGACACTTTACAGACACATTCACCTACAAACCCACACCGCACAGATTGTCTGGATATACAACGCGTCAGGAAGTGTCACAAACATGGGCTTGTTTGTGGGTATGTGTGCATGTGCGATGAGTAAAGACAGTGTGTGTGACATTGCATAAGACACTGTATATGTGGGTATGTAACAAGGCATAGGCAGAACTTAGGACAGAGATGTTGGCATGGTAACCAGAAAATCCCACCGAAGGGGCAGAGCAGAGAGGACTGAAAGTTTTCAGACTTGAGCAGTCAGACGGAGCAGGACAATGACGGCAAGAGGAATGCTCATGAGGGCAGCAGCACGGTATCAAGTCACGTTGAAAAAATGGCAAAGGAATATAAATACAAAAAAACCAGTTAACCCACAAGAAGAGTAGGCGTTAGATTAGTGGAAGACTACCACGCATAGGTAGCGCAAAGAAGAAAACCACTCGACCGTAAAATACCGTTGTTTTGACCTCAGCACAGAGAGAGTGACTGCGCCACGTGGTGACCACGCCCAAACACGTGGACCCCGCACGGGACAGCTCCCCCACAAGCGACCTTGTCTCAGCGGCCTGAGACCTAGCCTGGCACGCTTGGCAGGCTCGGCTCAAGGACTGGTTGAAGGATGAGGGTAGCACAACCAGTCTCATTAGCTCGAGACCAGCAGGGCCTGTCTCACCAGATCTAGTGCAGCACGATATGAAATCAGCTGAAGGCTGGTACGGCAAACCTTGCGGCATGGCACGTGACTTGGCACAGCTCGAGTGAGCTGCCTCGTGGCCACATCATCGAGATCAACTCTGATCATTGCCACATTGTCAACAGGGTGAGCACTGTTCGTCACGTCAGCAAAACCAGTTCTATGGGTACTTTTTTGCCATTATACATTTATAAGATTACAACAAGTTTTACCTTATCTGGCGATATGCAGGTGTTAAGATCCCAAACACAAAAGCCACACATACTAGTGGTAAAGTATGCAAACAGGTAGCTTTGATAACCTATGCATTGTCCTTCAACTGACCGACCTTCTCCTGGCAGTGGCTTTCTTTTGAGCCTATTTGCCGGTGTCAGTCGCTGCCAAAAGGCAGTCAGCTCCAGACAATGCAGTATCAATGCTTTATAGCTTAGGTGGGGCTGTTAACGCTATGGGTACTTTTTTGCCAGTATACATATATAACAGGTTAAGATCTTAACACCTGCATAATCGCCAGATACGGTAAAACCTGTTGTAATCTTATAAAACCAGTTCTGTTTGTCTCATCGCTACAGTACCAGCCAGTGACTTCGCCATCACGGCCACATCGACTTCTCATCTCTCATCTCATCTCATTATCTGAAACCGCTTAATCCTATATAGGGTCATGGTGAGCCGGAGCCTATCCCGGAAACACAGGGCGTAAGGCAGGAATACACCCGACGACGGGACGCCAGTCCATCGCCGGGCATTGCGGGACAATTTTAGTCTGCGAGCCAATCAACCTATCCAGGAGCATGCTTTTGGACTGTGGGAGGAAACCGGAGTACCCGGCGAAAACCCACGCGGACACGGGGAGAGCATGCAAACTCCACACAGAAAGGCACCCGAGCCGAGAGATTCGAACCCGGGACCTTCTTGCTGTGAGGCGTCAGCGCTAACCACTGGGCCACCGTGCCGCCCCACATCGACTTCAGTTGGACTATTCGAGTATACGCACCCAAATGGACTGGACTGATAGGTATTGTTCAGAGTTGGCCACCAAGGGACATAAATACTATAAGAGTGTAGGGCATGCCTGCATACTCCTGGGTGAGTGGTGCATTGAGAGTGGGTTACGTAATAGCGTGTTTGTCTAAGAGGAACACTAACTGCTTGTGTACGGCAGGGAGCGCTAGGATCCGATGTGAATGCAATATTGTGAGTTGAATGATTGTGTGATTAGAAGTGTACTAGCCGCTTGTGAATGATAGGGGGCGCTAGGTACCCATAATCGGGGATTGTGAGAGAATTGGTTGTTATAATTTCAACGCTACTATATATAGAGGGGGGTAGACGAGTAGAAAAGATATGAGTTTTGTTCTCTGATCCTGATCTACAGTGCGAGTTTCTGGGTGTTTGACTGTCCCATTTCCTACCCTGCACCAGCCTTCAATTCCCCTTTTTCCCCGATTTGGGAAGATTCCGAGTTGTGAGCTCCCGAGTTCACTACGTCCTGAGTCAAGGGTGATTCACCGCCCCTAACAAATAGTAAGAAATGTAAGAAGAATTGTTACGTCCAGTTAAATAGAACTACCGTAAGGCGTAAAATAACGTACTAAAGTGTAAAGTGGTACAGAAATTTGCAACGCACACTCTTTAACAGACGTGGAGAAAATCTGGCCTCACGTTCAAGCTCAAATCTTTAAAGACCAGCTCAATCGCTACCGGAAGGCACATGATTGCGCCTGTATCAACCACTTTTCCAGCATCCTGGATGATACCTGGAACAAGCCTAAGATCATCTTATTAACCATTAATCAGGTCCATCATCCTATTAGTCACTCAATCTCACTTCTCTTCATTAATAAGGATCGGGCAGATCAGTTATTCTCAAGACAAAACCGAAGCCCACCACATCTCTACACAGTTTCAACCACCAACCAACATCTCTCAAGAAATGTTCCTTCCCCCATCTTGATCTCTTCTTTAGTTAACAGATCTCGGCCTACAAACTGCTACTTGGTGCCCTTCCCATCCAAAATCATCCGGGCAAATTTAAAATCCCTTGCCACCTTCGTCATTAATCTCTTCAATAACTCACTTCGCTCCGGCATCATCCCCCCACTATTTAAATGTGCGCAGTTACTCCTCTGCTCAAAAAACCTGGCCTTGATTGCAACATCCTTGATAATAATCACCCCATCTCAAATTTACCATTTCTCTCCAAGGTCCTTGAATGTGCAGTAGTCGCACAACTCCAGAAATATATCCTCAACAATGACCTCAGCGATCTCTTCCAATCTGGGTTCAGATTCGGCCATGGTACTGAAACTGCTCTGGTCAAAGTAGTGAATAACCTACTTGTTGCTGCCGATGAAGTCTTGCCCAGTATTATTGTCCTCCTGGACCTGAGCGCTGCCTTTGATACCGTTGACTATCCTAACTTACTTGACCGACTAGGGGTGGTTATAAGGGTCACTGGCTGTGCCATGCACTGGCTGAGCTTCTACCTCTCCGACTGGAAGAAGTTCATCAGCCTCGGAGGACGTAATGCAGATCCATCCTGTTTTGTGTAGAATTCCTCAGGGTTTAGTCCTCGGCTCATTCCTCTTCAGCATCTATATACAACCATTTGGCCGTATCTTGCACAGTCTCAATCTCAGCTACCATTGCTATGCCGATCACATCCAAATCTATATCCACGCAAAGTCATCCATCAATGTGTCTGTTTTTTGTATGTCATCCTCACTGTCAACTGTGAAGGCCTGACTCAATTCAAATTTTCACAAACTAAATGACGACAAAACACAAGTTTTGCTTGTCAGAAACCCGCACTAATTGTCCAATGCTGAACCCATACAATTGATGCTTGACGACCAGACCTTTGAAGTTGCTAAAGCAGTTGGGAGTCTCGGAGTGACTCTTGAATCTTCACTCAGCTTCGAGACACACATCAACAAGGTGACGAAGGTCGCCTATTTCTATCTCAGAAAAATAGCCAGACTGTGGAACATCCTGTAACTCTCTGATGCTTAGAAGCTAATACACATCTTCATCTCTTCACAAATCGACTATTGCAATGCACTATTCCACGGTATCCCTGCCTATCTAATCAAAAGTCTCCAACTTGTGCAGAATGTAGCTGCTTGAGCTCTCACTTGCACACCCATCCACGATCACACATCCCCAGTACTGATGTCTCTCCACTGGCTACTGGTTAAATACAGGATTGAATTCAAGATCCTTCTTCTCACCTATAAGACTCTCACTGGTGCTTTGACATACATCCGTGACCTACTTCAGGCACCCTCAAGTCGACATCTTCTATCTTCCAATATGGGCTAGTTGAATGTGCCCAGCTCATATTTTTATTCGATGGGTGACAAAGCCTTATCGCGTGTTGCTTTCAGATTCTGGAATGCCCTTCCATTGGAGATTCTGTTAGCTAATTCCATGGGCATCTTCAAATCTCATCTCAAGACTCATTTGCTTCGTAAAGCTTTCAAGTCATCTGGTTAAGACTGTTGATGTGGCTCACTGTCATCATGGTTTGCTGCCGACCTGTGCCTGCTCAGGAACACTTATTTCTTTCTTAGTTTGTTGAACAATTATTTTTATCGCTTATTTTACGTCCTTCTCTAAATTATAGCTATTAATTCACTTTTAATTGAACAACTCTGTTGTTCTTGTTAATGACATGACGTTCTTCCACAGCTCAGATTTCTAACAAAAAAAGTAATTGTTGATTTGCCGTTCATGTCATTGTTGCTGGCATGCCGTTCTCTCCACAGCTCTGTGCGGCGCTCTGTAATCCTTGAGTGAAAAGCTCTTTAGAAGTGCAATTATTATAAAGCGATAGGTGCATATTGATTCTCATATCATTTGGTTTATTATATTGTTTGATTAATGAATTGTAACGCCTGCTTGGACTCATCATTGCATGGCTGTACTTGCTTACTCTGTCTCGAGATCCACCATTGAGCCTCCACTGTGTTTATTACCTCCGTGCATTCGCCTCATGTCCTGTCCGTCTTTGTCGGCAGAGCCTGCTCAGCACGAGTGTTTATGACACAAGCACATACACACGTGCTCACACACTCATGATCGTTTAGCATCACCAGCAGTTGTCACCAGATCCGCACCATACCCCCGCAATGCTCTCTTCTCCAGCGTGTCCACGTTACATCTCGAGCATCTCCACCAGAGCCTCCAGTGCTGCCTCGGCCACGGTGCCGCTTCGTCCACTGATGGGTGCGATCCCAAAACTTGCTCCTCCAACATCAATTCCACCAGCTTCAAGTTCAACGATGCATCCTCCATCACAAAGCACTGTGCACGCTAGGCCAGCTGGCTTGATGAAGTGCGGAGCATTGAGTAGATAGTGCTGAGCATGGTGTGGTGTGCGTTGACGATACTTACACCAGCAGCTGCGTTCCCCGTAGAACACCGTATATGCGTCTGTGGGGTTGGCTAGGCCTGTACGCAGCGAGCATGACACAAGCATATACACACACACTTTCACATACTCATGCACACACCAGTACACACACGTACGTGAGCACACACATATGCCGGCAGACGACAGGACATACAAGAGAGAGAAGGAGGGTGGGGACAGGGGTTTTTAGACAGTTGACTCGGTGATTCACCTGCCACGCCGGGAGATAGAATGGACTCAGCAAGGTCTGGTTCGCAAACCCTGAGTGCTACTGTCGGCGTAGTGACTTTGTGCCATCGCGGTCTGTGCGGTTTGGGGTAATAACGACAATAAGCTATTTATAAAACTGCGTCCAATATCGAATGTGTTTGACGAGTAAATGACTCAGAGGAGGGAGGTAACCAAACAGAGTTGGGGAGGGGGAAAGAAACCACGTAGTTCGCGCCACCAATATTTACCAGAAAATGCATACTATATATTATGATGTTATTAGTCACTTACCTAATGAGTGTTTTTTTATTATTATGGGAGGAAACCGGATAACCTAAAGGCAACCCTTTGAGAAGAGGGGCAGAACATCAGTCTCATAGCCGGATGGCGCCACTGTGGTTAACAAGGTCGACTGTGGTTACACAGGCGGCACGGTGGCATACTGAGGAACACTGCTGCCTCACAACAAGAAGGTCCTGGGTTCGGTACTCGGCTCAAGTGCTATTTGTGTGTGGAGTTTGAGTGTTCTCGCCCCATGTCCGGGTAGGTTTTTGTGGGATTCTCCAGTTTTCCCCACAACGTCCAAAGACACATTGATACCTAGGTTAATTGGCCTGGTGTGTAAACTGCCCAGAAAAAGTGCCTTAGATGACCTGGCATAATATCCTGGGTATAGCCCCACCTTGGGCCCTATATCTGCCGGGACAGGCTCCAGCCTCCTGCAACCCTGTACAGGATTAAGCAGGTACTGACACTGAACTGAACCGTGGTTAATGTTAGGGTCGAGATGGTTACAAACTAGGGGGAGATGGTTACACATTAGGGGGGAGATGGTTACACACTAGAGGGGAGATGGTAACACTAGTGAGGAGATGGTTACACACTGAGGGGAGATGGTTACACACGAGTGGGGATATGGTTAAACAATAGAGGGGAGATGGTTACACACAAGAGGGGAGATGGTTACACACTAGTGGGGAGATGGTTATACACGACGGGGAAGATTGTTACACACTAGGGGGGAGATGGTTACACACTAGGGGGGAGATGGTTACACACAAGTGAGGGGATGGTTACACACTCGGGGGGAGATTGTTACACACTAGGGTGGTGATTTTGCTGCTGCATGTAATCCCAATGGAGGAATGTGTGGTGTCAGCTTTGGAATTTAACTACTTGGCACCTCAATGCCGGAACATGATGGCCGACTCAATTCGAGTGGTGTCACTGGATCTTTAATGTCCACTGTGAATGAAATGGTGCCGGGTGTTTGATGGTTAACGAACCCACTGAATGAATCTGTGCGGCCTGCAGGACTCTAACCGCGAACCTCCACAAGCATGGATACCGCTGGCTTGCATCACCAGGCAAATGAAACAAAAACAAACTACACAGATTCCTTCTGATAAAGGGAAGTAAATATCACAAATAGCAACACTCAACCCTACCTTCATCCAGAGCAAATCCCACATTCAAAGCTTTGAATGCTGAGCTCTTCACAAAGACACTCATCCCTAGGAATCCTCCGATCTCTTCATCTGCACACGGGCACACGGCGTCAATCACTACTCGGCACGTAAATCATCACTCACCACACAGCATCAACTACCACTCACCACGTGGCGTCAATCATCGCTCACCACGCTCCACTCATCGCACGACGTCAACCACCACTCTCGACATGCCACCTGTGATCTGCAGCCTAACGGTTGGCCCTATTGTGACCCCAGCTGAATGTAACACAACCTCGCTGTGACCCCATCTGAATGGACTCTGACCCTACTGTGACCCCGATGAGTGCAGTGACCCCTGTGACCCGGTCTGAACGCACTCTGACCCTGCTGTGACTACGTCTGAATGCACGGTGACCCCGCTTTAACCCAATCTGAATGCATGGTGACCCCGCTGTGACCTCGTCTGAATGCACGGTGACACGAGTGTCGAACGGTGGCTGCAAGGTGCGGGACTCAACCGGGGACAAATAGCAGGTGCAGTGTGCGTGGGAAGCGCCTCCCCTCAGCACGCAGTCTCCGCACTGCCTCAATGTACCTGTGTGAGACACGCGTGGCACACCGGTGGCGCACACACTGAACTTGGGTGGTTGGGTGGCTGGGTGATGGTGTGGGTGTGTTCGATGGGTGGGTAGGTTAGGCTGACCCAGTGGAAAGCCAAACTCTGCAACACAATGACTAGGCAGGCAATCCAGCTTGGTCACACACGTGGTCAATGATAAAGATCCCACGTGTAGCCTTAAATGTGTTTAGGGCCAATTGCTGTGAATGAATACTTATAAAGGCCAACATCGTGCATAGAGGGAGCAGGTGACCAGCAACATACCCAACCACCTTTGTCTTCCGAGTTGCAATATTTATACATGGCACCAGGTACTCATTTGGGGCTGAGTCGACCTAAGGAAGGTTCAGGACCGGTTCAGAAAGTCGTCACTGATGTTGGCAATGAGCAGGAAATGGTAACACTGCACTACTGATCTCCAAAAGCATAGTCACACATAGCATGAATATATATTTAACATGTTACAATTTATTACGGGCGGCGCGGTGGCGCAGTGGTTAGCGCTGACGCCTCACAGCAAGAAGGTCCCGGGTTCGAGTCTCTCGGCTCCGGTGCCTTTCTGTGTGGAGTTTGCATGCTCTCCCCGTGTCCGCGTGGGTTTTCGCCGGGTACTCCGGTTTCCTCCCACAGTCCAAAAGCATGCTCCTGGATAGGTTGATTGGCTCGCAGACTAAAATTGTCCCGCAATGCCCGGCGATGGACCGGCGTCCCATCGTCGGGTGTATTCCTGCCTTACGCCCTATGTTTCCGGGATAGGCTCCGGCTTCACCGTGACCCTATATAGGATTAAGCGGTTTCAGATAATGAGATGAGAGACAATTTATTACGTGTGGTACAGTATTTATTCAATGTTGAAGGTATTCATTCAGAGAAAACTACTCGGAGGCATGAAGAAACGATAGAGAGGTGGCGGAAAGATAGCGACGCTGTTATACGGCACCCACATTTTTCACACACTACATTCCATAGATTATGTTATCGGTCAATCAACTAGTATTTTTTGGTTATGGCAGAAAAGCAGAGAACCCAGAGGAACATACGCAGAACAGTGGGGAGAAGAACTCCACACAGAAAGGTGTCCAAGATGGGAGTCGAACTGCCTCAGGCAGGACCTTCGCCCGACGAGGTATAGCAGCTACAGCAGTAGCTATCAGCCGTCGACGGCTTTTGGATCATCTGTTGTTGATCTATAACAGGGCAAGGTATGCGTCAGGTCACCAATACTTTCCTGGTCTGTTATTGGTCGACAGCCTTTGTGACATTGCAACCAGCCCACTAGAATGCATACAGAGTACGTTTAATTTAATTTATTTAGTCTATTTATTTCGTTCTTCATTTATCGAATAGCTGGGGTGACTCGGCGTTGTCCAAGTAAATTTGATGGTTGATCCATGTGCATTGTCTGGGTAAATTTTATGGTTTACCCGTGCAAAAAAGGAACGTGAAATTCATGAACACGAACCCGATGGTGCCCGGTGTAAAAAAAGAACTTGAAAATAATCACGACAAAACAAAACATGCAATAAAAATGAGTAAAATGCTATATGAAAGCAAAAGCTAAAGTGGGTTTTCTTTTTGAACAAAATCTAAAAATCCAATTGTTTGAATGCACATGTACCTACTCCAGCTCTTTTGGGTACACAATATTCATGGTGAGCGGCACGATGGCCAAGTGGGTAGCGTTGTCGCCTCATAGCAAGAAGGTCCCGGGTTCGAATCTCGGCTCGGGTGCCTTTCTGTGGAAGTTTGCATGTTCTCCCCGTGTCCGCGTGGGTTTAGCTGGGCACTCCGGTTTCCTCCCACAGTCCAAAAAACATATTGCTGCATAGGTTAATTGGCTTGCAGACTAAATTGCCCTCAGTGCCCGGTGATGAACTGGCGTCCCATCGTGGGTATATCCCTACCTTGCGCCCTGTGTCTGCCGAGATAGGCTCCAGTGCAGGACTAAGCGGTTTCTGACAATTATATGAGATTATAATAGAGCCCCCGCTTATCCGAACTGGGGATTGTAATAGCTGCTCCGCTTATCCGAACTGGGGATTGTAATTGTAATGGTGGCGTCACTTATCGTATCGTGAGGGCATGGGCGTAAGCACAGCAAGCGGTCCTGGTGGCCAGGGAAGGTCCTGTCGGCACGCACTTAGGTGTCAAAGACCTGTCTTGGACCGAGTGCCGTCATTCTGCGAAGCACCTGTACGATTTGGTTGAGATTTGGCAGAGTTTACCGTGATCAAGCAAGCAAGCAGAATGGGGGAACGTTTTCAAATATATAAACATTAGATTGCGTGTGTTGTGTGACAATGCTACAGAGGATCTCGCCAATCACCCTGAAGGCTGTTCTCTTGGTACGGAGCTCATCGCATCATCGCTGCCATGTGCTGATTATTACAATTTATAACGCGCCGCGCACATTCGTTCAGTGTCGAAGGTATTCAAAGATAGAAATGATTCAGAGGTGCAAGGAAACTACAGAGAAGTTGGGAGGGAGAAAGTAGCCAAGCGGTTATTCAGCGTCAACATTTACCCAACACTGCGTCTGGTCTTTTCATGTCCTCACTGTCAACTGTAAAGTCCGAGCTCAATTAACATTTCCTAAAACTAAATGGCGACAAAACAGAAGTTTTGCTTGTCAGAACCCCGCACCAATTGTCCAAGGCTGAACCTATCCAATTAATGCTTGACGACCAGATTATTGAAGTTGCTAAGGCAATCTGGAGTCTAAGGGTGACTTGATTCCTCACTCTGCTTCGAGACACACATCAACAGGGTGACGAAGGTAGCCTATTTCCATCTCAGAAATATAGCCAGACTGTGCAACATCCTGTCACCCGCTGATGCTGAGAAGCTAATACACATCTTCATTCTCCTCACTAATCAGTTACTGTAATGCACTGCTTCCTGGCACCCCTGCAAAATACGGCTACTAGAGTGCTCACTCGCAAACCCATCCACAATCACATATTCCCATTACTGATGTCTCTCCACTGGTTACCGATTAAATACAGGATAGAATTCAAGATCCTCCTTCTCACCTACAAAGCTCTCACTGGCGCTGCTTCGACATACATCCATGACCGACTTCAGGCACCCTCCTCAACACAAGTTCGATCCTCCAATAACGGCTTGCTGCATGTACCCAGATCGCACCTCCATTTGATGAGTGGCAGAGCTTTCTCGCGCGCTGTTCCCAGACTCTGGAATATTTATTTGGTTTTCAATTTTTTCAAAATGCCTCGTGAACATTGAGAAGTCACTTTGTAACCCACTCGCAATGCAGCTGGAAGCTATCTGTCCATTTAATTTACAACTGGTAACCAACGAGAAGCGTCAGGCAGAATGTGCCGCAGTACGCGCTATTGCAAGTTTACACACCTGTCAATAAAACGTTTGTGGAAATGCTTTGCTTGACAGGAATTGATACAGGTGGATGTTAAAGTGGTCTCTTGAGGTTGTTTTTTTAATGGCTGGGATTTTTTAAATTCCTCCAACTACCAATGCTGTAGTGAACATTTATGCACATGGTGTCTGGTGAAAAGGGAACAATAAAGAGCCAACAGTTTTTTTCTGAATATATAATTTAAAAGCACCCTTCCTCCTGATGCTTCCTGTAAAGTAATTATTTAATCAATCTGGTTCATAACATGGAATGTGGTTTACATAATAAAGTCGGGCTGGCAAATTTAATAATTTAACCTTAATCCTCAGTAATTAGCAGTGTATTCATGTCAGATAAAAGTCTCACTTATCTTCCCATAGTGCTGATGGATGGGAAGTGATTGGTGGAGTCTGATGATATCAGAATCATTGGCCTTGTTGTACTGGGTGTGGCTTTTAGGTTTCCTGCCTTCGGAGAGCAGGATTTTTTGAACAACTGCCAATTATAAGGAAGCCCAAGTTATTAATCGTAATAAAGTACTACTTTACAATTTTTGATAAATTACTTAATTGTCCAGCCTCACGAGATCAGGATGAATCATTGTATAAAAAGAAAAACTGCAAAAAAACGTTGTGCTGATTTGCCGTTCTTGTCTTGTTATTGATGTGCCATTCTCTCGACGGCTCTGTGTGCTTCTTTATGCCCCTTGGTTGATGAGCACTCTAGAAGTGCTATTATTATTATATGATAAATGTTGAATTAAACCATTTCCAATATATGTATTATCTTCACTGATAATTTTGCATTTTATGATTGTAGTTGAAGGTCTAATGATGTTTTGCTTGTTGTTCTGCAACGCTGTGTATATTTTTAAAAAAAACCCAAAATTTTTTGTTGCTGTTGATTTTCCATTCTGGTGCCGTTGTTGTTGATGTGCCGTTCTCTCCGCAGCTCTGTGAAGCGCTGTGTGACTCTCGGGTGAAAAGCGCTCTATAAATGCAATTATTATTATTATTAAAAGTTGCCCCTGCATAGACACGCTGCCACTCAATTCAGTTCCAAACTGGCTACACACAATTCTCCTACACAGAGGGGCAGGGTAAGTGAGGCATCGCATGGCGGGAGGAGGCATGCCAGACCCACATGTGGGGGCTGTATGTGGAGACATAGAGAAAATTGGTTGTTGTGTGGGGAGTATGTGCAAACTCCACACTCAAAGGAATCCGAGCCCGTAATCCGAGCCCTGAGCCGAACCCATGACTTTCTTGCTATGGGGCTTCTTTGTGTGTATCGCCAGGATGTTTGTTCGTGTGTGTGTCTGCGTGTGTGCGTGTCACAGTGTGTATGAGTGTGTGTCTGCGTGTGTGCGTGTCACAGTGTATGAGTGTGTGTGTCTCCGTGTGTGCGTGTCACAGTGTATGTGAGTGTGTGTGTCTCCGTGTGTGCGTGTCACAGTGTATGTGAGTGTGTGTGTCTGCGAGTGTGCGTGTCACAGTGTATGTGTGAGTGTGTGTCTGCGAGTGTGCGTGTCACAGTGTGTATGAGTGTGTGTCTGCGTGTGTGCGTGTCACAGTGTGTGTCTGCGAGTGTGCGTGTCACAGTGTGTGAGAGTGTGTGTGTCTGCGTGTGTGCGTGTCAACAGAATGTGAGTGTGTGTGGCTCAGCGGTTAGCGCGCCGGGCTACAAAACCTGAAAAACTGAGTTTGATTTCTGCTCACGGCCAACACCTGATGAGATTTCTGGACTGGTCCTGTGTTTTCCCCTAGGTCGACTCAGCCTCAAATGAGTACTTATTGCGTTGTGTAACCCTTACCAGGTGGCCGAGCGTGGTGCTGGTTGCCCACCTCCTAGTGTGCTGTATTGACCTCCATAGTTGAGGTGCTGCCTAATCGTACTTGACCCTACAAGCCCTTAGAGCTAATAGGGAATCTTTGCTTGTTGTGTGCAGAATTTTTTCCTGCTTTTAGAAGTAGCTTTAAGACATTGAGCGAGGCCAAACAGTGAGATTAATTAAGAGAAAACCCAGGTGCAGCCAGAGTTGTGTGGGAAGGATCCGGCCAAGAAAAAACATAACGGAATGTTGGAGCAAAATAATAAGTAATACAGTTTTATGACATTGAGTGAACCCAGCAGAAAACATTATCTGTGAAGGTTAAAAGGGGGGTTCAACCACAGTAAGACCATATAATGAACAATGCTTAATTAATAATTAAATAATGCATTATTATTAAATAATTGCAAAACGGAACCCAACCATATAAGGACATGACAAAAAGCTGAGTTGAGTTTTTTTAGTAAGGCACATCCCACAGAAAAAACTGGATAAAGGGCGCCGTTCGAGTAGCGAACGGGACTCACGAGCGAGCACCCAAAGCAACTCTGACAGGTAGCTAACTGGGAAACGCCAGTCTGCCGGGAGAAAACTTGGGTGTTTACGTGAGTCCCAAAGCCTGCTGCTGGAGAGTCTCAGTTACGTTTTTTTAGCCGCTGACAGCTTATGTTGCTCCGTACTTATATTGGAGAATTATATTCATTTTTTTACGCTTGCTTGTTGCTTTGAAATAAACATCTCCATACAGTTGCAAAGTCGTGGTGTAAGCTCTGTGGAAGGTCGGCCATCACGTCACATAAAAGATCCGAGGTGTCAAGGTTTTTTTTTGAACCTGACAATTTGGTGCTGTCACTCGGACGTGACTCGGATGTGACTTGGACAACGGACCACAAGAGCCAGCTGGGAGAGACATCGCCGTGCTGAAAAGAAAAGAACTGCGCCGGACTGAACTGATCTGCCAACGGAGACAACCGACACGAGAGAACTGCCATAAAAGAAAGACCAGGAGCCAGCTGGGAGAGACATCGCCGCTCTGAAAGAACTGCGCCGGACTGAACTGATCTGCCAACGGAGACAACCGACACGGGAGAACTGCCATAAAAGAAAGACCAGGGTAAGCCTGTTAACGTCAAAATTAAAAAAAAAAAGTTTTTATTTAAAATAGATTGAAGTAAGACGTAAGTCGCTCTACCTGGAGCCGCCGAGCAAAAGGAGGAAGGGTCAACGTCAAAAATAAAAAAAAAATTTTTAAATAGATTGAAGTAAGACGTAAGTCGCTCTGCCTGGAGCCGCCGAGCAAAGGGAGGAAGGGTCAACGTCAAAATTAAAAATAGATTAAAGTAAGACGTAAGTCGCTCTGCCTGGAGCCGCCGAGCAAAGGGAGGAAGGGTCAACGTCAAAAATTTTAAAAAATTTAAAATAGATTAGCTAGGGTGGCAGAAGACAAGAGATGGCGCAATTGAAAGAAGTGGAGCAATGTGTAGGAAGTCTGTTTAGTGGATGGGAGCAGACAGAAAGGCTGAAATTGTTTTACAGTGAAGTAAAACGGTGGCAGGACAATGTGATGTGTGACCCAAAAGGGGTAATGTCACTTGCAGAAAGACGTCGGATGAAAGCACACTTGGAAGCACAGATAGCTAGGGTCCAAGCAGAAAAGAAGAAAGCAACATTGCTAAGGAAAACGGGACTGAGGACGCAGCTGAGGGGTTTGGAAAAGGAACTACTACTTAATCTGGAAGAAATAGCTAAGTGGATTGAAGTAGTAGAGAAGGTAAAGATCAGGAAGGTGAAAGAAACTAAGGACAAAGAAAAGGACGCAGGAACTGAAGCAGATGACCTAGGCAGTGTGGGGACTGACGAAGAATGCCTAGATGAAGGAAAAATGGGCATAGCACGCAGAGAGGAAGAAACCCCTTTAATACCAAGAATGTGCCCACTGATAAACGCCACTAAAAGAAAACAGTTTATACCATGGTCACATAAGGACATGGAGAGACTGTATGGACTGTTGCCACCGCTCCCTGATAATGTGCATAAGTGGATCCGCCGATTGGAGAAAGAGACCACCGGAGATCGGCTGGCCCTGGGAGATATCAGACCCATAGTGGAAAAGTCCATATGAGCGGCCCGCATGCAAGAAATGGAACAACTCGAGACACAGCTGGTGAAGCTCCAACTGGAAGCTGAACGCCAGAAACTGGCAGAGAAGAAGAATGAGAGCAAGGTGCCAAAGCAATATCCACTGTCAGGCGGACCAAGTGGAAGAGATATTCCACCACTGGGGACCCCGGCAGTAGCGAATGCTTGGCTACCTTCTCTTCCGCCAGCGAATTACCAAAACTGGACGAGACCAGTGGGACCACCCAGAGCATGACACCGATGCGGGAATCCAGGTCACTGGATAAGGGAATGTCCCTAAGGTGACATGGGACTGCAACGGCCAGTCAGACGCCGACAAGAAGAAATAGACTACCGCTAGCAACTGGACAGTAGCAACTAGACACTGTCGCTAGCAATTAACACCGCCGCTCGCAACAAGACTACCGTTAGCAACACATGCGGCACCAAGTACGCACAGGCTGCCAGCAACAGCAGCACAGCACCGATGACACAGTCCTCTCGCTACCTGTCTCGGACTACGCCCACTCGCTACTCACCACTCACCCATCACTCAGCTGCTCACCATCACTCACCGCCCATCTCACACTCGCTAACTCACCCATTACTCGCTCACTCACCCACCGCTCACTCACCCACCGCTCACTCACCCATTACTCGCTCACTCACCCACCGCTCACTCCGCATGGCTCAACTGCACCTTCCGTACAAAACTGACAGCCACGACGCTCCCACTCACCACCCACTACCAACCCCCACTCACCACTCAATTACCCCCGCCCCCACGACCACCCACACACGGAATCCCTCTTGTTTCCTCCCACGACCAGTGTGGAGTTTGTGTCTCTCGCGCTCGCGCTCTCCCACGCTCTTGCTCGCTCTCTCACTCTCGCTTTCTCACTCTTCCCCTTTGCAGCGTGGGTTTCCTCTGGGTTCTCCGCTCGCCTCTGATTAAATAAATTAAATATAAATGGCACGACCGCGTTGGAAACGCCTCTCAGCTTTCCGCTGTGATAATTAGTGACTGTAAATAAATTAACGTAAAATTATTAATTAATGTTAATATGTGTTCATTAATGATAATTAATTATATTAATCCGCATGTCACCAGCGGAACCAATGGCTGGAGGCTATGATGACCGTAGGATTAATAATAAAACGGGGACCGTTAAGAATGGATTTTTGTCAATTAATAAACTGGGCGGGCGCTAATGAACAGACTATGGGAACCGCAGAAAAATATATATGCATTAGTTACAGGGAGCAACATGAAGGGGAATTTCAATGGTGCGAGGGATGGCCATTGGTAATAGCTAACACCGGTGAACAATGGGCCTCAAATGGTAAAGGGCTAGGGTTGGGCTCATTACCCCATTCATCTAAAAGAAGCCCTCCCTTGATGGGGAGGTTAAGTGTTAGTAAAGGACGAATGACGAACAGAAGGTGTGTTAAGGGGACATGTAAATCCATTGCTGATTACATTACGGGACCCGGTGAAAAAAAGACAGTGACGATTATGTTATGTGCTGGGAGAATAAATATCGGGAAAAGATTTACTGGGACAGTTTAAGATAGTGATAAGATCTTCTAACCACACTAGTGGTGGGCTGATCCGAGAAGGCCATGAGACGGTGGCAGTGGAAGGAGCAAAACTAAAAATGCAGCAAACATTAGGCATAGAGACTGGGTATAGACAAAAGAACCAATGGATAGACGCAATGATAAATTACGCTAATGAAAGCCGTATGAGACAAGACTGCGTGGTATGCTCAGTAGCCCCCCCGGACTGCTGACCGTCCCATCGCAGTTATCAGACCCAGAAAAATTCGAATGTATGTACTGGTTACACGTAGCAACTAACCCGCCGGCACAATGTAAAGACCTGGAGAAATATTTCCCCATGGCATCATTTGAAGCCAGACCACCCGCGTTTATACCAGTAGTAGGAAACCATACATGTTTAGAACACAGGGTGAATGCGGGAACGGTAGTAGGAGATATAGAGGAGGAATGGTGTAAGATGATCATAAACGTGACTAAATGGGAAAACGCAACTAAATTGGTGGTGGCTAGAGCAGATGTATGGTGGTACTGTGGGGGAAACCGTTTGCTAAATATACTGCCTAAAGACTGGACAGGGAGATGCACCATTCTTTCCCTGGTAACACCGATTGACATCTTCCCGGCCCAATGGATGGAACGAGCGGAGACAGCAGGACCGGCGGAGGAACCAGCGACGGAGAGAAAACGCGTCCGCCGTGGAGCCATCGACATGCACACCAACAACCCGACATACATTGATA
>JAZEWT010000016.1:10444675-10456158 GCA_036362905.1 Mordacia mordax
GGGGGGAGCGTGGAGGGTGGGGGGAAGGCAAAACAGGGGGAGGGGGAAATGGAGAGGGGGTAAGGGTAGAGCGGGGGAGGGGGGAGAGCAGGGAGAGTGGGGAGGGAGTGGAGGTCACCTGGAAGACAGGCACCACATCCATGTGGGAGTTGAGCAGCACGGAACGCAGCGTGGGGTCGCTGCCCTCCCACGTGATCACCA
Source organism: Mordacia mordax (assembly GCA_036362905.1). Classification (NCBI taxonomy): domain Eukaryota; kingdom Metazoa; phylum Chordata; class Hyperoartia; order Petromyzontiformes; family Petromyzontidae; genus Mordacia; species Mordacia mordax. The sequence continues at coordinate 10,444,877 of JAZEWT010000016.1, forward strand.
CGGCAATGCCCGACCCAGCCAACTGAGATGCACGGCAAGCGAGCCACGGTCACCAACAAGACCAAGGTACTGCCACAACCACCACCACCCTCACGCACCCGCTCAATACCACCAACCACAATAACAGCCGCCATTCACCACTAAGTGGTGGTGACGTCACCACATCACCTGTGCCAAGGCATATGCACTTTGAAGAAATGTGAAGTGTCAGAGGCTTGCTGATAAGAGATAAAGGGACAGACCCGGGTGCTCTACGTTTCCTGACTGAGACAACTAACAGATGTATTACCTGTGCTCCCTACCGTACCAACTTGGGTGTTTTAGCCGCCTGGCGGCCACCTGGCGATTAATGCACCGCCATCTGGCGGCGAAAACAGCCACTTGGCGGCTAATACACCGCAACGGAGAAGTGGTGCTCCTCCGTCCTCTGTTGTTGTTGGGACGGCTACTGTTACCGACTGCCCCGTAGTATCCTTCATGATTCTCCTCCACCAAAGGTCGATCTTAACACCGCTGGTACCAGTCTTCAGCAAGTTCACTCAGCTCCAGGTTCTCCTGTGCCACATCAGCCCACCTCTTTTCTAACCCATGCCGTACCCATTTATTCCCCTCAATCTGGCCAAACAAAAGCTGCATGGGCATGTGGTTGCTGGGCCAGCCGGAAAGTTTCGAAATGGTGCAGATGTTCCGCAAAGGGGGGTCCACATGTCGCAAACGTAGAGAAGTGAGGACATGATTACAGCTGAGAAGACCTAAAGCTTCATGTGGTGTGACAGACCTGGCGGCTTCCACACAGCATTATGTAGCCAATGAAACAATAATGCTGTCAGACTGATTCGGAGTGAGACCTCCACTGCTAAACCGGAACCAGCCGTAAGCACACTGCCTAGGTATGAAAACTTCTCCACTCTCTCCACAATTGCCGCGTCAAAATACCCAAGTAGGTGCTTGGTTGTAGTGGGGCTGATGGCAAGACCCCCACCTCTTTGTGGCATGATCCAGGTTCAACAGCCGAGCCCCCACTCCTGCTCAGAGTAGTAATTATCAAATCACCAGGATAAATAACATAGTTGGCCAACAGAGAGCCAGCCATCCGTTGACCGTACCCGGGCATTAATCAGCCTACTTGTACCGGATGGATATTCCTCTGGCACATCTATGCAAAATCTCTCTAACGACGTAGTCAAAAAAGATGTTGAATAATGAAGGAGCCAGAGGGCATCCCTGTCACACCCCAAAGTGAAGAGGGAATAGCTCTGACTCCTGATCATGTAGCTTTACCTGAGATTGCCCACCACATTTATTCCTTCCTAATTTGTTGATTTTTTCCCGCTTACTTTAGGTCCTATAATTTATTGCTACTCTTTGACTTTCAGTTGAACTGTCCTGATGTTGTTGACATGCCGTTTTTTCCACAGCTCGGATTTGTAAAAAAAAAACCCCAAAAAACGTTTATTTGCTGATTTTCCATTCTTACATCATTGTTGTTGAAATGCCGTTCTCTCCGCAGCTCTGTGCAGCGCTTTGTGACCCTTGAATGGACAGCGCTCTATAAATGTAATTATTATTATCATGAAAATCTTTAATGACGGTCACCCTGAAAGCATGAAAACAACCCACAGCCCTGGCCTACTGATGGTATCATAGGCCTTGGCTAGATCAATAAAGCAGAGATGCAGGTCCCATTGTAATTCCCTACATCTCTGCTAAAGCATCCAAAGAATATGGTGTCTGTGCAAGACTGCCAAGGCAGACTCCATCTCCTCAGCAGCCTGCGACCACCACTCAACCTTGGAACATCACACAGCTTTCCGAAGCTCCAAGTGAAGGCTGCGAGAAGCCTCTTCATTCTCTGGCATGGGATGTTGCAAATGGTGGGAATGGGCCTGCCATTTTTTTCCAAGATAGCTTGAACACCTCCATCATCAGCTAGGGTTTTCTGGGGAGGTCTGGCAGGTGTACCTAGTGCAGCCATTGCATCTGCAAGAGCAACAGCCCTTAGACTTATCTATTTCCCCTCGGCATCGGGAGGAGGGTAGAACAATGTCAGCCCCAGCTGCAAATAATGAATTTCTCGATTACAGCTTTCATTAGCGAGCTGAGAACAGGCCACTGTGGGTTATAATTGAGTCCTTGGTGGACGCCCACCAAGCCGATGGTCAGAGGTCAGATCAGCTCCACGGTAGGTCCTGATGTCAATGACATGGGCTAGCATTTGCGACTCTGGCACCATGTAGTCCAGCAGATGTTTTTGCTTGGACCCGGCATGCATCCATGATGTTGGGTGTATGCGCCGATGACGGTACAGAGTGTTGATGATCACGAGCTCATAATAACAATAATAATCACACTTCTAGAGCACTTTTCAACCGAGGGTCACAAAGCGCTGCACAGAGCTGTGGAGAGAACAGCATGTCAGCATGAAAGGCAAATCAACAACAATATTTTGTTTTGTTTTTTGTTACATATCTAAGCTGTGGAGAGAATGGCATATGAAGAACAACATCAGAGCAGTTGAACTGAAAATAAAATAATGGCTATAATTTAGAGAGGAATATAAAATAAGTGATAAAAAATATTTTTTAAACAAAGGAAGGAATAAGTGTGTTCCTGAGCAGGCGCAGGTCTGCAGCAAGGAATCATTCCGGCATGACAACAGTGAGCCTCATCAACAGTCCTAGCCAGAAGTTTGTAAAGCCTTGTAGAACAAGTGAATCTTGACACAAGATTTGAAGACGCCCAGGGATTCAGCTGACTGAATCTCCAATGGAAAGGCACTCCAGAGTCTAGGAGCAGCGTGAGAAAAGGCATAGTCACCCATCGAATTGAGCTGCAATGTGGGCACATGCAGCAAGCCTGTATTGGAGGAGCGAAGTTGTCGTGTTGAGCAGGGTGCCTGAAGTAGGTTAAAGACATATGTCGGAGCAGCACCAGTGAGAGCTTTGTAGGCGAGTCGGATCCTGAATTTGATCCTATATTTTACCAGTAGCCAGTGGAGAGACACCAATCCCGGGGATATATAATCGTGGATGGTTGTGCAAGTGAGGATTCTAGCAGCTGCATTCTGCACACATTAGAAACGATTGATAAGTAGGCAGGGATGCCAGGGAGTAGTGCATTGCAATCATCGATTTGCGAAGACATGAGATGTATATTAGCTTATCAGCTTCGGAAGGTGACAGGATGTTCCACAGTCTGGCTATGTTTCTGAGATTGAGATATGCTACCTTCCTCTCCTTGATCAGCCTTAGTAACTTCAATGGTCTGGGCATCAAGTATCAATTGGATGGGTGCTTGGACAATTAGTGCAGGGTTCTGACAAAAAAAAACTTCTGGATGATTACGAGCCCATGAGCTGCACAGCAGCCTCCTACCCACGCCATCCAATCACTCCAACCCAAGTGTCTGCATCATGACCCTCTAGAGCATGAAAGTCACCTAAGCAGGATGACTCAATCCCAATGGGCCACTTTAGCCAACACCTGGAACAGGAGGTTATAGACGGCATCTGACTCATCAGCTTTACCTGCGTCCCTCCACTGACGTTCATCTTTAGTGGGGACGTAAGCCACCACAACCACTGTCCCTTGCCTACTATTTACAGGGAGGTGAGCCCACACGTAGCCTGGGACTTGGAGGTTCCCACCCCTCACCACTACGTTGCCATGCCACCTCCTTCATTCGTTTATAAAAAAAAAAAGCCACTCACTCTTGATTGGCAGTTTTCTGTCCAGAGTGGCGAACTATCCACCCCTCCTAATGACTGGAGCCAGAACCAGTCCACCGGACCTCCTGTATCTCACAGAGGTCCAGGCAGTACCGGTCGAGCTCCCGACAAAGGAGTGGCAACCTCATCTCTCTAAAACAAGCATTCAAACATTCAACGTGGCCACACAGAGCAACTTTTTATTGTTTATGGAGGGGGTCGGGAATTCAGTCTCCTGGCTCTGCAAAATGGGGTTTGGCCACAGGATGCTATAAACACTTTCCCCCTGGGGCTTCCGGCAAAAGCTTCAGTTTTTCTTTTTTCATCTTTACGTGGTCGAGTGGTAATAAATTTGAGGATTGGGGAGGGGTTACCAGCCCCCCACACCCATCTAGAGCCCCCTTGGCTGCTGCAGAGGCTATGAAAGTGGTCACAGCAGCATTACATTTCAGCACCACGAGGAGGGGGTTGTTTTGCTGGCCTTCTCAAAATTATAGCATTTTATTTGACTCTCAATTGAACTCCTTTGATGTTGTTATTGACAGACCGTTCTATCCACAGCTCAGATTTCTAACAAAAAAAACAAAAAAATATATTGTTGTTGATATGCCGTTCGTGTCACTGTTGTTGCCGAAATGCCACTCTCCACAGATCTGTACAGTGCTTTGTGACCCTCGGGTGAAACGTGCTTTGGAAGTGCAACATATCGGTTACCGAAAAAACAACAAGTTAGACCATTTGCAGCTCAACGTTGCTTGATAAAAATACCACTGGTTGGCACCCCTCTTCCAGCACGCACATTGCCTGCAACAGAAACCCACTTTGCCCTGCTTAATGTTCGCTCTCTGAACAACAAAAAAGCCCCACTAATCGCTGAGCTCATCTTGGACAACAGTCTGGACCTACTCTGCTTAACAGAGACCTGGCAGCATCAAGATGATTTTCTCACATTGAATCAGGCCCCACCGCGAGACTTTACACTCCATCAGAAGGCTTGATTACATGACCGAGGTGGCAGCCAAGCAGTTCTCCACCATGTGTCTGCTGATATCCAACCAATTCCGTCGCCGACCTTGAAGTCATTAGACTATATCTCTGGATTGGAGGACGGATCAACATGTGACGTTGGTGCTGCTCTAATGCTGACCTAGAGCATCCACTTCTTTTGTCAATGACTTGTCTGAGCTGCTCCATAAGATGTGCTCTAGTTCTGAAAGGATCCTGATTCTTGGCGATTTTAACATCCACGTTGACCCTTTAAACAGCCCTCTTGCAAGGGATCTCATGGCCAACCCTCTAAACAGCCCTCTTGCAAGGGATCTCATGGCCAATCTCACCTAACTTGGTTTCACTCAACACGTGACATCTCCCACTCACAGATGTGGCCAAACTCTCGATTTGGTTTGCTCATTGCGCATATCGGTAACCAACCTGTCCGTCACTGATCCTAGTCTGTCTGATCACTCTGCTGTGTGGTTTGATCTTGAAGTACCGCCTCCCATTTCCATCACCAAGCGCCAAATCCAATTTCGAGACCCTAACGCTTTCACTCCAGACATATTCACCGCATCAATCAACAGTACGTCACTCTCCGCCTCGGCTCACTCTGCCTCTGGTGTGACAGCAGAAACTTACAATAGCGTGCTATCAAGCATATGGGATGATTTGGCTCCATTAAAATAACGCTATGTGTTGGGCAGAAAACAATCCCTCTGGTATACTGCTGAACTCCAGGATCTCAAGACAAATGCACGCCAGGCCGAACGGACTTGGAGAAAATATGGCCTCACCGATCATGCTCAAATCTTTAAGGAACACCAGAAAGCACTTGACTGTGCCCGTATCAGCCATCTTTCCAGCATTCTGGCTGATAACCGCCACAAGCCCAAGATTCTTTTCTCGATCATTAATCAGCTCCTTGGTTCAACCAGCAACTAGCCCTCACCTCTCTTCACTAATAAAGATCAGGCGGATTAGTTGATTCAGTTTTTATCAGAAAAAACTGAAGCTCATGTTATCTCTACCAAGGCTCAATCTCCAGCCAATACCTCAATAAATGTTTCTCTACCTTCCTTGACCTCAAAACTCCTGGAATTTTATGAATTAATGGAATCCGAAGTCTCTTCTTTAGTTACCAGATCACGGCCCACAAACTATTCCCTGGATCCCTTCCCATTCAAAATCATCCGGGCAAATTTCAAATCCCTTGCCAAGTTCGTCAATAATCTGTTTAATAACTTACATCGCTTTCGTATCGTTACTCCACTATTCAAAAATGCTGCAGTTACCCACCTGCTCAAAAAACCTGACCCCGATTGCAACATCCCTGATAATTACGGCCCTATCTCAAATCTACCATTCATATGATCCTGAATATGCCGAAGCCACGCAACTCCAGAAACACGTTCTTAGCAATGACCTCCTTGATCCCTTCCAATTTGGGTTCAGGTTCGGCCACAGTACTGAAACTGCTCTGTTAAAAGTAGTTGATGACCTACTAGTCGCTGCTGATGAAGGCTTGGCAAGCATTCTTGTCCTCCTGGACCTGAGCGCTGCCTTTGATACCGTTGACCACCCGATCTTACTTGAACAACTGGAGGGTATAGGGGTCTCTGGCTGTACCCAACAATGGCTGAGCTCCTACCTCTCCGACCGAAAACAGTTTGTCAGTCTCGGAGGACAAAACTCTGAGATCCATCCTGTTTTATCTGGAGTTCCTCAGGGTTCAGTTCTCGGCACACTCCTCTTCAGTATCTACGTACAACCACTTGGCCATATCCCGTGCAGCCTCAGTCTAAGCTACTATTGCTATGCCGATGACATCCAAATCTATATCCATGCAAAGTCATCCATCAATCCATCTGGTCTTTGCATGTCATCCTCACTGTCAACTGTGAAGACCTGGCTCAATTAAAATGTTCTGAAACTAAATGGTGACAAAACAGAAGTTTTTTTGTCGGAACCCTGCACCAATTGTCCAAGGCTAAACCTATCCAATTGATACGTGATGACCAGACCACTGAAGTTACTAAGGCAGTCCAGAGTTTAGGTGTGACTCTTGATTCCTCACTCACCTTCGAGACACACATCAACAAGGTGACGAAGGTAGCCTATTTCCATCGCAGAAATATAGCCAGATTGCGCAACATCTTATCACCCGCTGATGCTGAGAAGCTAATACACATCTTCATCTCCTCACGAATCGATTACTGCAATGCACTGCTCCCTGGCACCCTTACCAACCTGATCAATCGTCTTTAACGTGTACTGAATGCAGCTACTAGAGTACTCACTCGCACACGAATCCATGATCACATATCCCCAGTACTAATGATACCGACATACATCCATGATCTACTTCGGGCACCCTCCTCAACACAACAACTTCGATACTCCAATAAGAGCTTGCTGCATTTGCCAAGGTCGCACCTCCATTCGATGGGTGACAGAGCCTTCTTGCGTGCAGCTCCCAGACTTTGAAATGCCCTTCCATTGGAGATTCGAACAGCAAAGCTTTCAAGCCCTCAAGTTAGGTTTGTGCATGTGGCTAAGTGTTGTGCCGGGATGATGGCTGTCTTCCAATCTGCGCCTGCTCAGGAACATTTATTCCTTCTTTGATTGTTGAAGAATTATATATTTTTAATATACTCTTATCTTACATCTTTCTATAATTTATTGCTACTATTTGACTTTCTGTTGAACTGTCTTGATGTTATTGACATGCCGTTCTATCCACAGCTCTGTGCAGCGCTTTGTGACCCTCGGGTGAAAAGTGCTTGAGAAATGCAATTATTATTATTATCATTATAACATAAAGCCCACTCACTACCACTACCACCCACAACACCAATAACAACAACCGCCATTCGCCACTAATTGGCGGTGACGTCAAAACGGCGCCTGTGCCAGGCCATATGCATCTTTAAGCCACATGAAATGTCCAAGGCTCACTGACAGGAGGTCACGGGACAAACCCTGGTGTTATGGGTTGCCCGACTGAAATGACTGGCAGATGCACCACCTATGCTCCCTACTATGCCAACTTGCTGTGTTTAAGCTGCCCAACGCTTCGCTCGTTGTTGTGAGCGTCGATCCTATGCCCTCTGTTGTTGTTGGAGGGCAACTGCCCCATAGCGTCCTTCACGATCCTCCTTAACAGAGGTCGATCTTGACACCGCTGGTACCAGTCTTCAGCAAGTTCACTCAGCTCCAGGTCCTCCTGTGCCATGTCAGTCATCTCTTCTCTAGCCTGTGCTATGCCCGTTTAGCCCCCTCTATCCAGCCAAACAGCAACTGCTTGGACATGAGGTGGCTGGGCATGCGGCCTACAGCCTCGCCTGCCGGAGGAGCTCACCAATGGGACTTTGTCCAGATCTTTCGAAAATTTGTGCGCTCCTCACACCATCCAACCTGGTTAAACCAAGGTGGATCGTACGCAGGCCAGCCGGAAAGTTTCAAGACGGTGCAGATGTTCCGCCAGGGCGGTTCACATTTCGCAAGCATAGAGAAGAGAGAGCATGACCGCAGCTGAGAAGACCCGAAGCTTCGTTTGGAGTGACCGGCCAGGCAGCTTCCACATGTATTACGTAGCCGATGAAACGATAATGTTGCCCGACTTATTCGGCGCGAGACCTCCGCTGTCAAACCAGAACTGGCCATAAGCACACTGCCTAGGTTTGTAAACTTCTCCACTGTCACCACAAGTGCCCCATCACTTATAGAGAGCTGAGGAAGTCCAGTATTCGGTGGCACTAAATACGCAAACAGGTACTTTATTTTGGTGGGACTGATGGTAAGACCTCACCTCCAGGTTCAACAGCAGAGCCCCCAACTCCTCCTCAGAGCAATCACCAAATCATCGGCATAGATAACATGGTTGGCTAATAGGGAGCCATCCCTTGACTGCACCCGGGCATTGATAAGCCTCCCACTGTACCTGTACCAGATGGAAATTCTACTGGAACATCCATGGAAAGCCTCTGGAACTACGTTGTCAAAAAAGATGTTGAATAATGTATGAGCCAGAGGGCATCCGTGTCGCACCCCAAGGTAAACGGGGAATGGCTCTGACTCCCGACCATGTAGCTTTACCCGGGCTTGCCCACCGTAGTGAAGGTCCTTAATAATGGTGAGCAGGGTGTGAAGGATCCCAAAAGCATGAAAAACAATCCACAGCCATGGCCTACTGATGGTATTGTCAGTCTTGACCTGGTCAAAAAAGCAGAGATGCAGGTTTTGTTGGAATCCCTTACATCTCTGCTGTAGCAACCAGACAGAGAATATGATGTCTGTGCAAGACCGCCCTGGCCTGAAACTACATTGGGGTTCCGCAAGCTTCTCCTCAGCGTGCCTAGCAAGGCGATGTTGAATGATCCTTGCCAGGACCTTTTCCGACACCGTGAGGAGTGAGATGCCCCTGTAGTTATTACAATCAGTGCGGTCCCCCTTCTGAAAGAGGGGGTCCACCAGGGCATCCTTCAATACTTACAGGACCCTTTTATGCTCCAGATGGTTTTAATGATGTCATACAGGGCAGTCTACAGACAAGAACCACCTTCCCTTAGTATTTCGGTTGGAAGCTCATCTCTGCCCAGTGCTTTTCCTGGTCTCAGGTTCTGGATCACCTTACGTACTTCCTCTATAGGTGGCATCTCTGCTAGCCACTCACAGGGTGTGGCTATTTTTTCCATTATTTGAGATACCACAGCCCCAGCAGAGCCGCCCCCATGTTGTACCACAGTGTTATCTAATCTGGGGGGATTCCCCTCCCTCCAAGACCTTACAGAAATGTTCTGCAAATCTGCACACTTGGTCCTTGGGGTCGGAGATTGGATCATCATTTATCCCATTAAGAAGGATAATCGGTGTAGCGTCAATCTTTTGATAGAATTAAAGAGTGATTTTTTTATCACGGCTTATCAAGGCAGACTCCAACTCAACAGCTCGCGACTACCACTCATCCTTGCAATGCCGCACAGCTCTCCGAACCTCCGAGCGAAGGCTGCGGTAAACCTCCTTATTTTCGGGCATAGGATGTTGCAGGCGTTGGGAGTGGACCTGCAGTTTTCTCTTGGGCAGCTTGAACACCTCATCCATCAACCAGGGTTTCTGGGGAGGTCTGGACCGTGTACCAAGTGTAGCCATTCCAGCTGTATGAGCCACAGCCTTAAACCTCAACCATTTCCCCTCGGCATTGGGAGGAGTGGGAGACAATGTCAGCCCCAGCTGCAAATGATGATGAAATTCTCTTTTACAGCTTTCATCAGCTAGCCAAGGCCAGGCCACAGTGGGCTTGAATGGGGTCTTTGGTGGATGCCCATCACTACCATGGAAGAATGGCAGGCGGATCTTAGAGATGACAAACCGATGGTCAGAGGTCAGATCAGCTCCTCGGTAGGTCCTAGTGTCAAGGACATAGGCCCGCATCGGCTGCTCCGCCAATATATAGTTCAGCATACGGTCTTGCTTGCACCCAGCATGCACCCAAGATGTTGTGTGGATGCACCGATGACAGAACAGCGTGTTAGTTATTACGAGCCCATGGGCTGTACAGACGTCTAGCAGCCTCCTATCAGTTATTGAGCTGATCTGGCCCATGCCTTCCAATCACTCCAGCCCAGGTGTCTACATCATGTCCCACTTGGGCATTCAAGTCACTTCGCAGGGTGACTCTATCCCGAGGGGCCACTTTAGCCAACACCTGGAACAGGAGGTCATAGAAGGCATCTGACTGATCAGTCTTGCCTGCATCCCTCCACTGATGTTCATTTTCAGTGGGGAGCATCAGCCACCACCACCACCATCCCTCACCTCTAATTTAAAAGGAGGCAAGCCCACAGTAGCCTGGGACTCAGAGGTTCCCACACCTCACCACCACATTTCCATATCCCCTTCATTCTTTTATTAAGAAGAAGAGCCACTCCCTGTTGCTTGGCAGTTTCCTGTCCCGAATGGAGGACTGTACACCCCTGCTGCTGATTGGAGCCAGAACCAGTCCACCGGACCTCCTGTATCCCACAGAGGTCCAGGTGGTACCAGTCCAGCTCCCGACAGAGGAGTGACAACCTCTCTTTCGCAACGAGCGTTCGAACATTCCACGTGGCCACACGCAGCAGCTTTTTGTTGTTTCTGGAGGACCCTCGGAGGTAGGAACTCAGTCTCCTGGATCCACGAAATGGGGTATGGCCAAGAGACGTCATAAGCACCTGTCCCCCCGGGGCCTCCAGCATAAGCTTGAATTTTTCTACTTCGCATGGTATTTTGGTAATTTAATTGAAGGTGAGGGGGTTACCAGCTCCCCGCATCCGTCCAGAACCCCCTCAGCCACTGTGGAAGCTGTGAGAGCAGCAACCATAGCGTTTTCCAACTGGCACCACGAGGAGGAGGGGGGTTGTTTTGCCAGCCATTACCACCCACACACACCCACTCACCACCACGCATACACTCACACACACACACTTGCTCACCACCCACACACACTCGCTCACCACCACCATCCGCAACACGCACTCGCTCACCACCACCACCCACACACATCAACTCACCACCACCACCCACACACACCCGCCCACCACCA
>JAZEWT010000016.1:10473745-10485937 GCA_036362905.1 Mordacia mordax
GGGGGGGGGGGGGGGGGCGTTTGTCACACGGGACGTTATTGCCACTCGAACTGGGTATTATAAACAGAGATTTTTTATTACAGCAGAAACTACCCAGTCAGCTCGCAAGCTCCAGATGCGGGATTCTTACGACAAAACAAAAGTCTGAAAATACTAACATAACAATGCATAAAACTAAAGGGCGAAGAAACGTAGAGTAACAATCTCTGAAAAATTGAAGGTCTAACCATAATCATAAATGTAATCAGTAATAGTATTGCCATATTAATAGACCAATTGGCAATCTTGTGTATAGCCACTTTGGAAGGGAGTTGCTTTTAGCGTGGCACTCCTGAAAGTTTGCCAACCCTTAACCTGCATCAGTCCGGCTTTGTATTCTGGGACGGACTGCTTGCCGCGTGTGTGCCATGTCTACGGGTCCCCGTCGCTACGCCTCCTCTCCACAGTACCTGCCCACACTGCGGCTGGCGCAGTGTGACCTGCTTGACGCACTTGGTGGCATCACGTTCTTCCCGCTGGACAAGATGACGTACCTCAAGGTGCAGTCATTCGTGAACCGTGTGGAGGCAGCGCTCAGTGCAGTGTCCTGCACAGCCTTCCTTTACCACGAGCAGCTTGTGTGGTGAGTCAGGGGCGAGGTGAGTGGGGGGTAAGTAAGAAGGTGTTTATGTGGTGAGTGGTGAGTTAGAGGAGTAATCGTGTGGTAAGAGGGGGCTACACAGGGGATCTTTGTGTGTAGGAGCGGTTTGGAGCAGGAGGACATGCGCATTTTGTACAAGTATCTTACGACATCACTCTTCCCCAGCACAGTGGATGCCGAGGTAAGTGCCGTGTTCCCCTCGCCTCTCAGCCATCTGTGCTGGCAGAGTGCTTGCCCCTGTGTGCGATATTGTTCCAAGCATGTAACGCATTCTTCCAACATTTCTTGTTGATGAAGTTTTATGCTGACGTGACTTGACCTGGATTTCGTCCTGAATAAAGGTGGAAAAGTGCTTATATGGGTTGATGGTAGTTGGCATTTAAAGCTGCTATGTGTTAAAAGTTTCATAAGAGTAATCAATAATTGGGAAGTAAAGCTGATATAAGATAAAACTTGCACTTATGAAGGGTTCAAACCCAATCCACTCAATATGGATATACATACAAACACTTGCTTCATTATTTGCAGAGGGTGGTTCAGATGTCCTATGACCCCCATTTAATTACCCCTAACATTTTTATTCTTTGCTCATTCATTTCCATTTTACATAAACCTTATTTATTTCAGCTTAATGAAGTCTATATTTGTTATTTTCATATTGTTTATATTACACACCCAATGTTTCACAAAGATATTACGTTTCAGAGACTTAAATGGGGATCACAAGACAATTGGAGCACAATGCAGATTATATGTAGACGACGTTCAATCACTTCCCCATAGGAACGTTACATGGCTATATCCACGGTAACAGGCATCCACTGTTAGTCACTCTTTACGTGTGAGGTGGTGGGGGAGTCAGGCGTGCAACGCGCGGCATTTAAAGTGGGCGGTAAGGAGTCCACACAGTATTATCCGCACCTTACAAAACGAAAGTCATACTCCAGGCGGTTCGATTCCTACCTTAGGCACCTGTATGGTTGTGTGTGTTCTCCCCCTGTTCTGTGTGGGTTCCTCTCGGTTCTCCAGTTTCCTCCCACGACAAAAAAAAAACACTCCTTAATTTATTAGCCAGTGACAATATATAGGACCCAGTGTCTGGCAAATGTTGGTGCAGGCTAACTGCGTAGCTGTCTTACCCCCCCCCCCCACCTCAGAGCTGTTTCCTTGTACCTCTGACTCATTTTCTCTTCGAATAACTTTGACGTTGAAGGAATGTGGACAGTGGCACATTATAAATTTTATTGTTATCATTGATGGTGCGCCATGCCTGGCTAAGCATGGGGATGGCCGCTGGGTGGTGCGTGCTCTCTGTGTGCTCTCTGTGTGCTCTCTGTGTACAGCTTGCTGGGAAGGAATCTCCCATCCGCAGTGGCAGCCCCACCAACCCGCAGCACTATGGCAGGTGAGGCATCCCCCCCGTGCCTCCACTGCCAGCTAACAGGGTAGTTAAGAAGTGGTAACATCTACGATTTCTCAGAGAGAAGCTCCTGCCTAAGGCAGTTTAATTCTTACCTTTGGTGCCTTTCTGTGTGGAGTTTGTGTATTCTCCATTTGTTCTGTGTGGGTTTCCTCTAGGGTCTCCCATAACTGAAAAATATTCATAAAACAATCATTAATTATCAGGTAACATCATAATACATCGGACGCAGTGTCTGACATGTTAGCGCTGGCTAACCATGAGTGATGGTGCAGGTTCTTGCTTGGCCCCAGCAATCTGGCGGAGCCGCCCGCATCCGTGCGTGTGCCCCGCATCTTCGTGACGACTGACACGGCGCCACAGGAGCTGCACCTTATCGTCTATAAGGTGCCCCTGACCACCGTTGCCACCCTCCTCACTGGCGATATCCCCACTACAGCGCTTTGACCAATGCACGGACCCTGCCGCCACCCCCCATCCAACTTGCTGTACTCCATGCGAGCTACATCACAAACAGGCGGACTCTCCAGATAATGTGTATTGAGACTCAAACTTGCTGGGTTTTCAAGTGTGGAAGACAGATGTTTACCTCTATCTGTATGAACAGATCTGTGTATGAACACTAGAAACTTTTTGTGCCTCAAAGAGGTGAGATCTGTAGAAGCTTACGGTCGCCAGCGTCCTGTTGGGATATTGTTCCTAGCAGACGAAGGTTGCTGTCTCTGCGTTTCTGTGCCTTTTCAGGCACTGAGTGCGGCCGTCTGTTTCATGGTGGACGGTAAGTTTGTGTACGTGTGTGTGTACGTGTGTGTGTGTGTGTCTGGGGCGGTCCTGCACAGACACTATATTCTCTGTGGCTGCTAGAGCAGAAGTGTAGGGTATTCCAAAAAGACTTACATCTCTGCTTTATTGACCTGGTTATGGCCTACGATATCATCAGTAGGCCAGGGCTGTTGGTTCTTTATATTTTCAGGGTCACTGACTCTCCGCTCATAAGCATTAAGCTATGTGGTCGGGAGTCAAAGCCATTATATGTTCACCTTGGGGTGTGATAGGGATCCCCTCTGGCTCCTACATTATTTAACATCTTTTTGACCACCTAGTTGAAGAAGCTGTACGTGGATGTTCCAGTGAAAATTCAATCTGGCACAGGTAAAATGGGAGGCTGATCAATGTCCAGGTGCAGTAAAGAGATGTTATGTCCACCAGCAATTTGGTAATTGCCGCTTACTCTGAGGAGGAGTCGAGCTCTACCTTTAAACCTGGAGCGTGCTACACAGAGGTGAGATCTTTCCAGCAGTCCCATCAAAACCAATGACCTGCCTACCTATTTTATTCCACTCCACCCCTCAACTCTGCATGAGTGATGGAGGAGCTGTGGAGAGAGTGGAGAAGTTTCCATACCTAGGCAGTGTCCTTATGACCGGCTTCGATTTGCATAATTTTGTTGGCTGAGTAATGCTGTCTGGAAGCTGTCTGGCCTGTCACTTCACACAAACCTTGGGGTCTTTTCAGCTGCAATCGTTGTCCTCTCTTCTCTATGCTTGCAAAACGTGGACCCCCCCCTGGTGGAACATCTAATAATAATTGCATTTATAGAGCGCTTTACACCCAAGCGTCACAAAGCGCTGCACAGAGCGATGGAGAATGGCATGTCAACAACAACGACATAATAACGGAAAATCAGCAAAAATAACTTCTTTTTTTTTTACAAATCCGAGCTGTGGAGAAAACGGCATGTCCACAACAACATCAGGACAGTTCAATTTAAAGCCAAATAATAGCAATAAGTTATAAGACAAAAGGTGAGTGGAAAAAAATAATAATTTATCAATAAACAAGGATGGAATTAATGTTCTCCAGCAGGCGCAGGTTGGCAGAAAGACATCATCCCAGCAAGACAATATTGAGCCACATCAAGTCCTAGCCACAGGGCTTGAAGGCCTTACGGAACAAGTGAGTCTCAAGACGAGATTTGAAGATGCCCAGGGATGTAGCCGATCGAATCGCCAATGGAAGGACATTCCAGAGTCTGGGAGCAGCGCGCGAGAAGGCTCCATCACCCATTGAATGGTGATGTGATCTGGGCACAAGCAACAAGCCAATATTGGAGGATCGAAATTGTCATGTTGAGGAGGGTGCCTGAAGTAGGTCAGGGATGTATGTTGGAGAGCGCCAGTGAGAGCTTTGTATGTCAGAAGGAGGATCTTGAATTCAATTCTGTATTCAACCGGTAGCCAGTGGAGAGACGTCAGTACTGGGGATATGTGATCGTGGATGGGTGTGCGAGTGAAGACTCTAGCAGCCGCATTCTGCACACGTTAGAGACGATTGATCAGGTATGCAGGAGTGCCAGGGAGTAGTGCATTACAGTAATCGATTCATGAAGAGATAAAGATGTGTATTAGCTTCTCAGCATCAGCGGCTGACCTTGTTCATGTGTTTCTCGAAGCTGAGTGAGGAATCAAGAGTCACTCCTAGACTCCAAACTGCCTTGGCAACTTCAATGGTCTGGTCGTCAAGCATCAATTGGATAGGTTCAGCCTTGGACAATCGGTGCGGGGTTATGACAAGCAAAACTTCTGTTTTGTCGCCATTTAGTTTTCGAAAATTTGCATTGAGCCAGTTCTTCACAGTTGACAGTGAGGACGACATAGAAAGACTAGACACATTGATGGATGGCTTTGCGTGGATATAAATTTGGATGTCATCGGCATAGCAATGGTAGCTGAGATTGAGGCTATGCAGAATATGGCCAAGTGTTTGTATGTAGATACTAAAGAGGAGTGGGCCAAGAACCCAACCCTGTGGAACGCCAGACAAAATAGGATTGATTTATGAGTTTTGCCCTCCAAGGCTGACGAACTGCTTCTGTAATGATGTAGGTTTTCACGACTCGATGCATGATGATTGCTTCGAAAAGCTGCTCTCTCAGGACAGCCGCGTCGATCACTGCCTCTCTTCCCATCACGACGTTTGGCCTCGCACGTTAGAGGCATCCTGCGCCCAAGGATGCCTCTAACGTGTGAGGCGACTGCTTCTCGTCGGAGAGGTTGGCGCTCAGCCAATGCAAGGTACAGCCAGAGACCCCTATACCCTCCAGTCGCTCAAGTAAGATCGGGTGGTAAATGGTATCGAAGGCAGCATTAAGGTCCAGGAGGACAAGACTACTTGGCAAGCCTTCATCAGCAGCGATAAGTAGGTCATCAACTACTTTTACCAGAGCAGTTTCAGTACTATGGCCGAATCGGAACCCAGATTGGAAGGGATCGAGGAGGTCATTGTTGAGAACGTGTTTCTGGAGTTGCATGGCTATAGCACGTTTAAGGACCTTAGAGAGGAATGGTAGATTTGAGATGGGGTAATAATTATCAGGGATGTTGCAATCGAGGCCAGGTGTTTTAATCAGTGGTGTAAATGCAGCACATTTGCATAGTAGGGGAATGATACTAGAGCGAAGTGAGTTATTAAAGAGATTAGTGATGAACGTGGCAAGGGATTTGAAATTTGCCCGGATGATTTTAGATGGGAAGGGATCCATGGAGTAGTTTGTGGGCCGAGATCTGGTACCTAAAGAGGAGACCTCAAAGTCCTTTAATTCGGAAAATTACAGTAGTTTTGAGGTCAAGGAAGCTGGAGGAACATGTATTGAGGTATTGGTGGGTGATTTAGGCTGGGTGGGATACCATGGGCTGCAGTTTTTCTGAGAAAATTTGAATCAACTAATCTGCCATATCTTTATTAGTGAAGGGAGGTGAGGGCGAGTGACTGTTTGGACGAATGAGCTGATTAATGGTCGAGAAAATAATCTTGGGCTTGTAGCAGGTATCAGCCAGAATGCTGGAAAGATGGCTCGTACTGGCACAGTCAAGTGTCTTCCTGTAGCGGAGGAGCTCTTCCTTAAAGACTTGTGCATGAACGGTGAGGTGAGATTTTCTCCAAGTGCGGTCGGCCGTGCATGCATTCGCCTTGAGATCCCGGAGTTCAGCAGTATACCAGGGGGGGATGGTTTTCCACCAGAGACGTAGCTTGAGTTTAATTGGGCCAAATCATCCCAAATGCTTGATAGCATGTTGTAGTAAGTTTCTGCTGTCGCATCCAAGGCAGAGTGAGCCGAGATGGAGAGTGACGTACTGTTGATTGCTGTGGTGAATTTGTCTGGAGTGAGGGCATTAAGGTTTTGAAATTGGAATTTGTGCTTGGTGAAGGAAATTGGAGGCTGTACTTGAAGATCAAACCACACAGCGAAGTGATCAGACAGACCTGGATCAGTGACGGACAAGTTGGTTACCGATATGCTACATGAGCAAACCAAACCGAGAGTATGGCCACATTTGTGAATGGCAGATGTCACGTATTGAGGTCGGTGGTAGAGCAGCACCAGCTTCACAGGTTGAGCCGACCTCCAAGCCAGAGACATATGCTCGAATGAATTGAAAATCGGAATCGATTTGAAACTTTCCGGCTGGCCTGCCTACGATCCATCCTGGGTTTGACCAGATTGAATAATGTGACGAGCTCACAAATTCTTGACAGATCTGGATAGCGTGCCATAGCTGGGCTCCTCTGGCTGTGAGGCTCTGAAGATGCCTCCAACATGGGAGGAAAAAATGTCGTGAAAGAGGGGGGACGCTCACAATGGCAATATCAAAAGAGCAGCTCTTAAGAACAATTCTCAATGCTTGTTTATTTTTCTTTGCAGATATGGATATGTGACAGACACATTGTTTGCTTGTCTGTTTATAATCATAATATTGGCTGTGAGAATCCAGGCATGCCGCACTGTGTGGCTCGACATGTGTGGTGCATTGTGTGTGCCGCGTGGTGTGGTGCACGGTGTACCGCATCACGTAAGCTGTCCCCTGTCCTGCAGCCTCCGTGGAGCTCACCATCGATTATTTCCGGGAGTTGGATCGGCTGGTGGGGCCGCAGCTGACACTCTTGGCCTCAGACATCGCGGAGCAGTTCACGGTCAATCGGCGCGTTGCGTGAGTAATGCTGGCACCTGCCGTCGTGGCTTGGGATTAACTCAGCCCTGGGTCGATAAATATAAACAAGTTCCACTTAGCAAGGAAGCCAACAGCAATTATCCTATGATTAGACTCACCCTTGCCAAAGGAACATGGAAATCTCACCACTGGCCAATAACATAATAATAATGGAGTGACACCCCACCTCTCTGTTGGTTCCATACTGTGCCTCTGAATCGTTCTCTTTTTGAACAAATACCTTCGACATTAAACGAATACTGTACAGCCACACACACATGAGCGAAGATGCGGAGAGTGTCTGCGGTTGACACGGTACTGCTTTGCCCATCTGCGTGCACTCGCCAGGCCCGACAAGGATCCACAGTTCAAGTTCATTTACTTCAACCGCATGAACCTCGCGGAGAAGACGACGCTGCACGGGCGGCGAGTAGCGCATGCGGCCGCGCCGGCAAACGCACCACCTGAACTCATGCGGCTCCTGGGCGACGTGCACGGGGACTTCACCAGGTACCCGCATGTGGCGCTGCTCCAGCACCTACACACAGACATGACCCAATCCCATAGACATAGCCCGCACCCTTAGCCCTTACCAGAACATATGCACCCTAAGCTTTACCCATAGACCGAAGCTGAACTCAAACCCATAGCACTAATACTAACCAATAGCACTAACACTAAACCATAGACCTGACACTAACACACAGCACTAACACTAACTCATAGACCTGACACTAACCAAAAGCACTAACACTAACAGTAACCCATTGCCCTCACCCTAACCCATAGACCTGACAATAACCCATAGCACTAACAGTAACCCATAGCCCTGATACTAACCCACAATACCAACACTAACCCATAGGACTAAAAATAACCCATAGCCTTGACACTTACCCGTACCACTAACACTAACTCGTAGCCCTAACTCTACCCCAAAGCTCTAACACTAACCCATAGTCCTTACACTAACACAAAGCCCTGACACTAACACATATCACTAAGACTAACCCCAAGCACTAACACGATACTCCATAGCTCTAACATATCGCACTAACAGTAACACATAGCACTAATACAAATTTATAGACCTGACATTAACCCATAGCACTAGCACTAATCCATAGACCTGACACTAACCCATAGCACTAACATATAGCACTAACCCATAGACCGAACACTAACCCATAGACCGAACACTAACCCATAGACCTAACACTGACCCACAGACCGAACACTGACCCATAGACCGAACACTGACCCATAGACCTGACACTAACACATAGCACTAACACTAACCCGTAGCTCTAACACTAACATATAGCCCTGCCTGAGACAACACTTTGACACTGTGACCCCAGGAACAATGACAATGTGCAAAAATAAGGGATTGATAATGAGAAATACCTTATGGAAAAGTCAGCAGCTATTTGGTCTTAAGGATTGTCTCTCTCCCATCGTAGCAATGTGGAATTTTCACCACTATTGAGCAAGAGTTGAGCACCTTAGCTGAATGTTGGCTTGAGCAGAAGATCGCACTGCCCATGTGTGTGCAGGGCTAGTGAGGACGAGGAGGTGGTTGTGAAGGCCATGTCCGACTACTGGGTGGTTGGGAAGAAGTCCGATCAGCGTGAGCTGTACATCATCCTCAACCAGAAGAACGCCAACCTCATCGAGGTCAACGGTACGTGTGGCACCTCTCACGCTGCCAAACATTGCCACCCGCCTCATCGCACCGCTTAGCCGTGCCAGGCTTCTATAAATAGATTGATGTTTATTATTAAAGCAGAATGTACCCAGTTGTAGATGCGGGATACCTGTGAGACTAAAACTTCAGAAAATGACCAACGCAATGACATAAAATCAACGGGCAGGTAAACTTCTAGAACAAGCTCTGAAAAAATATGAAAATAAACTCTAACCATAACTATTAAATTAATCAGTAACACTTAAAGTTGCACAAATAAGCAGATTACAACACCAGTGTGTGTTCTCCCCCTATTCAATGTGACTTCGTCCGGGTTGTTCCATTTCATTTCATCCCACAACTAAAAAAAACACTTATTATTTAATTGGCCAATACCATCATAATGTATGGGTCTTAGTGTCTGGTGGGTTGGCGCTGGCTGACGATAACAATAATAATTGCACTTCTAGAGCACTTTTCACCCAATGGTCACAAAGCGCTGCACAGAGCTGTGGCGAGAACGGCATGTCAGCAACAACAACGACATAACAACAGCAAATCAGCAACAATACGTTTTTTGGGTGTTTTTTTTTGTTACAAATCTGAGCTGTGGAGAGAACGGCATATCAACAACATCATGAGATGGAAATTAGGGGACTAGCCACAGACAAAGCAGGGAGGGGGAAATCACAGTTCCGGGGGTGGGAATAGGATATGGAAATTAGTGTCAAGGTGACTTAGAAGCGGACTCACACAACAAAGAACACACGCATCACGCCCATACATATAAGTAGACAATAGAAGCCGCGCACGAACACTTCGCCTGAAGATGCCTCCAACGTGTGAGGCGAAACGTCGCGAGGAGAGGAGAGAGAGCCATCGACGCGGCTGTCCCGAGAGAGCAGCTTTTCGAAGCATTCATCATGCATCGAGCCGTGAAAACCTACATCATTACAACATTAGGACAGTTCAACTGAAAGTCAAATAGTGGCAATAAATTATAGACAAACATAAAATAAGCGATAAAAAATAATTCTTCAACAAACAAGGAATAAATGTTCCCGAGCAGGCGCAGGTCGGCAGCGAACCATCATACCAGCACGACAACAGTGAGCCGCATTGAAGTCCAAGCCAGATGACTTGAAAGCCTTATGGAACAAATGAGTCTTGAGATGAGATTTGAAGATGCCAAGGAACTCAGCTGATCAAATCTCTAATGGAAGGGCATTCCAGAGTCTGGGAGCAGCGCACGAGAAGGCTCGGTCACTCATTCACTGCCTTCCACCACTTCTCTGTAGTTTCGTGCAGTGCCTTTGCACCTCGAGGTGAAAAGTGTTATAGAATTCTCAACTCATTTCATTGTCAGAAACCGTTAAGACCTGTACAGGTTTACGGTGAGCCGGAGCCTATCCCGGCAAACACAGGGCGCAAGGCAGGGATATACCCACGATGGGACGCCAGTCCATTACCGGGCACTGAGGACAATTTAGTCTGCAAACCAATTCACCTATAGAGCAGCATGTTTTTTGGACTGTGGGAGTCAACCGGAGTGCCCGGCGAAAACCCACGCGGACACGGGGAGAACATGCAAACTCCACACAAAAAGGCACCCGAGCCGAGATTCCAACCCGGGCCCTTCTTGCTGAGGCAACAGTGCTACCCACTGCGCCACCGTGCCGCCCCGGTTATAGAATTGTTAAATTTTATTACCACTATTGTAAAACAGAGTACAAAAATGATGATTGCTCCAAAGCTCTTCTTTCAGGATGGCTGTATTGAGCGCTCTTCTTTGCTTTGCAACGTTTCGCCTGCCACGTTGGAAGCATCTTTAAAGGCATGCTGTGACTGAGTACTGTGACTGAGTGAATTGTGTGTCTGCTGTGTTTTATATGTCATCAAGCTCGCTCTCCTCGCAGATTCCTCCCTTTCCTGGTTTCCATCGACACGGCTGTCCCGAGAGAGCAGCTTTTCGAAGCAATCATCATGCATCGAGCCATGAAAACCTACATCATTAAATTTAACTTAATCTGACCCCACCCTTAATCTACCATAAACTTGAAATTTTAATTTAATACCTGCCGAGTTGTTTACAGGGATGTACTTATTGGTCTTGTTTAGCGGGTTTTTGTTAAAAATCCAATACTACTGTTATCTGTATTTAATTCTTTTAGGGCTGTTGGCGTGGCAACGTAAGGGACGCTGGCTGGTTTTTCGCCGCTCTTACGATCGTCGGTTTTACGACTTTTTCAGTGTATTCGAAGCAGTCTTAATCATTTTATTCTTATTACTTTGGTTTTATTCCTTTTCCTTTTAATGCTTGTTATTCTTAGTTGTTCTTAATCGCTATATTTAAAAAAACGCTTGGAGGCTTCCATATTGAGGGAGCGATGGAAGCCTTGGCCTTGCCTTCCACAGCAGCCTGGTTGCCTCCATCTCGCAGTAGCTGCAACAGTCGCCAATTCCACTCTCACCTGCCTCATCCACTTAACCCTCATCATCTGAATCAGTAATTTAACGTCGTGTATTGAGGCCTAGACTCAATACTCGTGTAGCGGTTTGCAACGGTCTCTTATATTCATTAAAATGAGTGTTCTTTTAATCGCGTTTTAAATATCATTCTGTGCGCGTCTGAAATAATTTTAATCGCTTATCTCTGTTTTGCTCTTCTCCAAATTTTGGTGTCTAACACTGTGACTCCCATCTCTAACATTGCGACTCCCATGTCTAACACTGTGACTTCTATCTCTAACACTGACTCCCATCTCTAACACTGTTACTCTGATCTCGAACACTGTTACTCCCATCTCTTACACCGTGACTCCCATTTCTAACACTATTACTCCCATCTCTAACACTGTGACTCCTATCTCTGACACTGATTTCATTCCCATCTCTAACACTGTGCCTCCTGTCTCTTACACTGTGACTCTTATAACATTGTGACTCCTATCTCTAACACTGAGACTCCCATCTTGAACATATAGCCTATATTATATACAGTCTTTTAATACAGCCTATAGTGTAGTATTAAAGTCAGTATTCTGGTTGCGTGTCCATGAGGTCTGTTCAAGTAATTACATAATATTATATATAAAGTATTTAAATAAAGTCCGTGGTGAATTATTTAGTCAGTATTCCAATTACATAGTCTTTTATTACAGTCAGTAATGTCCTTACATGCAGAATTCATAGTGTATAAAGTTTTTAAATTCAGTCTTTAGTGTATTATTAAAGTAAATATTCTAATTACATATCACATCACACGTGCCTTACACACTGTACAGTCTATACATACAGTCTATAGTCTTTTGAGTATAGTCTTTTGAGTATATATTAGTCTTTAGTCTATACATACGGTCTAGTTCATACAGTCTACACATACTATCGATAGTCTATATCAGGGGTCCTCAAACTACGGCCCGCGGGCCACATGCGGCCCGCTGAGGACATATATGTG
>JAZEWT010000016.1:10496589-10514817 GCA_036362905.1 Mordacia mordax
TGCTAACATGCACACTCATCACCCTCTCTCTCTCACATAGCCATACTCTCTCCAGTACCCACCATGGTACTCCCTCCGGTACACACCACGGCACCCTCTTTGATACACACCACGGTACTCTGGTACACACCACGGTACTCTCTACAGTACACACCACGGTACCGTCTTCGGTACCCTCCATGGTACTCTCTCCGGTACGCACCACGGCACTCTCTCCGGCACATACCATGGCACTCTCTCCGGTACACACTATGATACTACCTTACTTCTCCCACTGAGGAACACACGATATTATATACAACGACGTCTTACTCAAACCAATGGGGTACTAAGACACACGGAGGGACAACACACACTGAGGGACAACACACACTGAGGGACAACACACACTGAGGAACAACACACACTGTGGAACAACACACACTGAGAAGCAACACACACTGAGGAACAACACACATTGTCGAACGCACACTGTGGAACGCATACCGAGGAACAACGCACACTGAGGGACACACAATCTGCACACTTGCCGCCAGCTCCGATTAGTTCCTGTGCAGTTGCCACCTCAGCCATCACTCCTTTCTGGGGTTCGACGAGAATGCTACCGCTCCGTCGCTCTGGTAACTCCCCGTCGCAAACGGCTCTCACCCGGGTCAGGGAACCACCCCTGATGGCCGCTCATGCACGTGATCATCTCCGCTGCTCGGAGGAGTGGGGCGTGCCACACCGCTCTGCCTGCTGTCACACCTCGCCAACACAGCCCAGCGGCTCGCCTCATGACTTCCTAGCGCTCCTGGGACCGCCTCCTGTCGACTGCTCCTCGACGGGCCACCGCCTGACGGCCCCTCCTGCTGGAGAACCGCCCACTGACGGCGCCGCCCTGCAGTTTGGCGGCTTCAGCTCCGCCCCCCACAAACAGGGGCGGGGCACCGCGCCCATGCTCTCTGTGCCACCTAGATGGCGACTTGCCAAGTCACTTGGCTTGCCTTCGGCCAGCTTGACGCAGCTCTGATTCCACGCTCCCTGGACGCCTCTACCCACGATGCAGTTACACTCCACAGCGTGAAGCAACGGCGCGCGCTGCACCACGTCGTCTCCACCACTCCACCCACTGCGTCATACCTCGCACCGCGCCGTTCACCGTTGCCTCGCAGCATGCCGTGCTGCGTTACGTGAAGCAGTCGCCACCGCTGCACCCCGCGTCTCCCCGCGGTCACTCCGCGGTTCGTGCCACGCCGCCAGCAGGGGTGCGCAGCCACCTCCGCCACACGGGCAATGGCGCCATCCAAAACCGCCTCACGGCCCATCACACCGGTACCGCAGCCGCCGCTGGTGGACTCCTCAGCCCCACTCGCCATGCTGGTGGACTCTACACCCGGCTCGCTGGCTTCTCACCCTGCTCGCTGGCTCCCACTCTAACCGCCTCTCGCCAATGCAGGCGCCCCCGCCGCAGTCGCCGCCGATACAATCACTGCCAGTTTCGGCAGCGCGCTGCAGTCTTTGCAGCCCAGTCGCTCTCTCGTACCGCATTGCTTCTGCTGCGATGCTCTCCGCTACTCCGTGTCGTAACTGCTAACATCATGCAGCTGCTTCCACGCCGCTCCGTGGTTCCATGTCGCAGCTGCGAGCATTGCACAGCCGCTTTCGTGCCACTCCATGTCAAAACTGCCAACATCGTGCAACCGCTTCCGCGCCGCTCCGTGTCTCCGCTAACCGCACTCCTCGCCGTTCTCTTCAGCCGCCGCACGCTGCAGTCGGACCCTGCTTGCTGCAGTCTCCGACGTGAGTCCGCATCTCAAATTCTGACACCAAACTGTGGTGTCTCGGTGGGGAACCCTCCAAGGGATTTGACTTCAGTCGTAATTCCCGCCAGACACCCGGGGGCTGACTTGCACGTGCGGCCATGTGGCATCGGCTTCCAGAGATACGGCGGCGGCATAATAGTTTAACCAACACTCAGAGATGCACTCGCCCAGCCAGCGACAGACGAGCAGAGGCCTTCTAGATCTTTTAATGCTTTATTTCAACAGCAACATACGGCCATGGTAGCAGCCCACAACAAATTCCTCTCCCCCACACATCAGTGCTCCCTACATCGTGCCGCTGCCTCAACAGTTCCCAGTCGAGGTCTCTAGCGCTTGGCGTGCCTGCATTTATATATCATTTTCCTGGCTCCTCCGTGTCACACCCCACGACACGCGCTGATCACGCGCCGGTCGACCAATCCCCGTGAGTGGACGCGTTGTCGCCACCGTCATCCCCCGTCGCCGACCAATCCCAATGAGTGCACGCACTGTAGTTGTTTACCGGCCCGCGGGTTGACCCTTAGTTACCCGTGGTGCGTCACCCTGGCAATCCCTCGCGCGCGCACCCGTAACGCGCCTGGTTGGTCAAGCGCGTGGCTGGACACCACAGGTTCTTTCTTAGGCAGGTTGTCAATGCGGTGGTAAACGCTGGATGTTTATTAATTACAGCTGAAAGTACCCAGTGAGCTAGCAAGCTTATTGCGGGATTCCTGCAACACAACACATTAACAAAATGAGCAACGCAACAACGCATTAAGTCAAAGGCAGACAGACTTACAGCAACATTCTAAAATTTTAAATCTGAATATTGCGCGCCAAAGAGGGTCCTGCACCGTTCGGCGAGCCCCGGCCTGTGATTGCGTCACCGCTTCCTCTGTAGTCCCGCCCCTACCGAGAACTGCCCCGGAAGTAGTACCGGTTTACTTCCGGTCGCGGAACGTGTGGAGGCGCGCAGGAACAGACGGGACGTGGGAAGCCAGGCAGACGGACGAGGACAGAGACACGAAGGTTAGGACGGACAGAGACACGAGGAGGCAGAGAGACGAATCTGTAGAGGGATCACGAGGCAATAACCCGCCTCCATCGCCGTGTGGAGACTCCCCGCTTCCGACTGTCGACTCCCCCCGCCGCAGCCATGAAGCTGACCGACAACGTGATGAGGAGCTTTAGGGTGGCCAAGGTTTTCCGCGAGAACTCGGACAAGATCAACTGCTTCGACTTCGCGCCCAATGGCGAGACTATGATCTCCAGCAGCGACGACGACTCCATTGTGCTGTACGACTGCCAGGAGGGCAAGTGAGTGTCGGTGCACCCACCGCGATTAGCACGCTCATCGTGTCTACTGAGCCCGCACGCTCCTCACCGCTAGCCGCTCCAATATCAACGTCGCCAGTGTCATGAGCATCTCCACTGCGATCTCCATCGTCATCATCACCACCTTCATAATCCACACACCTATAGTAATAAAATCATCGACAGCACCACTATTGCACGAAAACTTAACAACACATTCATCAGTCGTGTCGACTTGAAAGAAAAGCGTGATTTTGTGCTGTGAAGAATCACCATTGCTCGAAACGTCACCTATGAACATGTTTTTATTTTTAAAGCCAATGTTGGTGAGGAATGTGTAGCGTTTGTGCTGTTATACACCACGGAGAACGCAGCAGCATAACCAACACAATGCATCTACGACCGATCACATTGTCACATTGTCCCTAACCTCACGCAGCACCTACTCACACCGAGCGGTTTCATGAGCACAGGTGCTTGCGGCCACCCTGGCGAGTACTCATGCCCAGCAGGACTGGGCATGATTGGGATGGAACGCCTTAGGCTAGCCCCTGCGTTGGGCTATCCTAAGGCCGGTTCTTCTAGATTGGGTCAGGTTTGAATCAGGTAGAGCTATGATTAGACCAGCTTTGGCTCCGTTATATGTATGGTGAGGCGCTACATCCAGTCTGGGCTGCATTGTGACCGGTCACGTTGATGCAGATTAATCTGACAGTGCTCTGTCCCAGCTAACTATAGTTTCTTCATTTAATAGTTGTACTTTTACACAATTACCTTTGCGTTGCCAATAATTGTGTTGATGTTACATGATGCTTTACCGGGTAAATGGTTGTGGTATCCACTATTTGTCATTGGGCACCTATTATCCAATGTCATGTAATTGATCACGTTTTGGTCAGTACGCAGTATATACATTCGCAAAGCTTTACCGGCTCAGTGCTTAAAACGCGATTCCATGACGACATAACCCAACCCCCGAGAACCGATTTCGATATAGACAACTTCTTAGAAAACAATTTCCATGTGATAACCCTACTGTGGAAGGCAAGATTGAAATAAAACAAGTTGCTGTTTTCCCAGTCTGACCCCTGGCTAAATTTAACAAAACCTGTGTTTTGCAACCCACCAATTTGTATGCCTGCCCTCATTCCCGTGGCATGTAATCTAAGGTCATTGGCTGGGAGAATTACAACAATCTATCATCATCTTCAATAATGAACAAATGAGTTAGTGACAGGAATGAGCCCCGATTGGCAGTAACTCAATACAGACTTGTATTACAATTCTTTGGGTTGAAGTTGTGATATATAAAGCAAAGTAAATATACCAAACGATGGAAACGTGGCTATTATTAGTTTACTAATTTTGGTGTATAGCCATTGTCGGCTCAGGATGACAGAATCCGTAAATCTTTTGCTAATATGAGCACTAGACTTCGATGGAGCAGTCATGTACTATCTTGGGTGAATGTATTGTGCATTAAAATAAAAATGTGTGACTTGCATGTGCTCTTCACATACACTTCCGAGTTCTTGAAGGTGCTCGCTATTGAAAACTAGGCATGATAAGTTGTATTTATTGTTTGAGTTTTCTTTCACTAACATTGTTTAATCATCATATGATAGCTCTGTTTTTGCCACATCAGCTGATGGATATTTTATTTGTATTAGCATTGGCTCATGATTTATCTTGTTTGGTTTTGTATTCTCTCAGCTTAGAAAATATGTAAGCATTACATTTACAGATACAGTAGAACACCTTAATGACGGTTATTGCTTTCACAAAACCGGTTGTTAAGCAAGCGTAAGAAATCCATGTTAAAGGTTTAATTCCTTCTGGCAGCATGGAAAGTTACCTGTTTTCACACAAAAAACACTTTTTAATATGTAATCAATGGTTATTACTATATAAAGATACTAATAACATTATAAACACTTACTTTTAAAAGAAACACGGTTAATCAGTGCATTATTTTTGGAAGGACAGTCTCGAATGCAACATTCCTGCTAATTATCGCCCCATCTCAAATCTACCATTCATCTCTAAGGTCCTTCAACGTGCCGTAGCAACTTCAGAAATGCGTTCTTAATCATAACCTCCTCAATCCCTTCCAATCTAGGTTCAGTTTCGGCCATAGTACTGAAAATGCTCTAGCAGAAGTAGTTGATGACCTACTCGTTGCTGCTGATGAAGGCTTGCCATGTATTGTCCTCCTGGACCTGAGCGCTGCCTTTAATACCGTTGACCACCGGATCATACTTGAGCGACTGGAGGGAGGGTAAAGGGAACTCCGGCAGTGTCTTGCATTGGCTCAGCTCCTACCTGAAGCAATTTGTCAGCCTCGGAGGACAAAACGCAGAGATCTGTCCTCTTTTGTCTGGACTTCCTCAGAGTTCAGTTCTCAGCCCACTCTGCTTCAGCATCTATATACCACCTCTTGGCCATATCCTGCGCAGCCTCAATCTCAGCTATCATTACTATGCTGATGACATCCGAATCTATATCCACGCAAAGTCATCCAGCAATGTGTCCAGTCTTTGCATGTCATCCTCACTGTCAACCGTGAAGGCCTGGCTCAGTTCCAATTTTCTAAAACTAAATGGTGTCTGGGTGTGACTCTTGATTCCTCACTCACATCTGAGACACACATCAACAAGTTGACGAAGGTAGCCTATTTTCATCTCAGAAATACAGCCATACTGCGCAACATCCTGTCACCCACTGATGCTGAGAAGCTAATACACATCTTCATCTCCTCACGAATTGATTACAGCAATGCACTGCTTCCTGGCACCCCTGCCTACCTGATCAATCGTCTCCAACGTGTGCAGAATGCGGCTGCTAGAGTCCTCACTCGCACACTAATCCATGGTCACATATCCCCAGTACTGATGTCTCTCCACTGGTTACCTATTAAATTCAGGATTGAATTCAAAATCGTTCTCACCTACAAGCCTCTCACTGGTGCTGCTTCGACATACATTCATGACCTACTTCAGGCACCTTCCTCAACACGACAAATTTGATCCTCCAATATGGGCTTGCTGCATGTGCCCAGATCACACCACCATTCGATGGGTGACAGAGCATTCTCGCGCGCTGCTCCCAGACTCTGGAATGCCCTTCCATTGGAGATTCGGTCAGCTGAGTCCTTGGGCTTCTTCAAATCTCGTCTCAAGACTCACTTATTCCATAAGGCTTCCAAGTCTTCCTGCTAGGACTATTGATGCGGCTCAGTGTTGTCGTGCCAGGATGATGGCTTCCGACCTGCGCCTGCTCGGGAAAATGTATTCCTTCCTCCGGCAAGGACTGTTGATGCGACTCAGTGTTGTCGTGCCGGCATGATGGCTGTCTTCTGACCTGCACCTGCTCGCGAACATTTATTCCTCGTTTGTTGCAGATTTTTTATCGCTTCTTTATGTCCTTCTATTATTTATGACTACTCTTTGACTTTCAGTTGAACTGTCCTGATGTTGTTGACATGCCGTTCTCTCTGCGGCTCAGATTTGTAAAAAATATAAACTCTAAAAAAAAACCTTATTGCTGATTTGCTATTCGTATCTTGTTGTTGATGTGCTATTCTTTCCACAATTCTGTGCAGCGCTTTGTGACCCTCTGTGATTAGCACTCTAGAAATGCAATTATTATTATACAATAAATGTTACATTAAACCATTTCCCAATATATGTATGATGAACACTGATAATTTTGCATTTTAAAATTTTATTTGCAAGTCAGATCATATTTTACATGTTGTTCTGCTAGGATGTATTTATTAAAAAAAACCCGAAAATATGTTATTCTTGCCGATTTTCCATTCTAATGTGGTTGTTGTTAGCGTGCCGTTCTCTCGGCAGCTCTGTGCAGCGCTTTATGACCTTTGGGTGAAAAGCGCTCTATCAGTGCAATTATTATTATTAATTAATTATTACTTTTTACTCGTTGCGCAGGTGGATTGAGCGTGCGAGCCCCTAACTAGACGCTTACCCCCGTCAGGCCCAAGAGGACACTCTACAGCAAAAAGTACGGGGTGGACCTCATCCGCTACACACATGCCGCCAACACCGTGGTTTACAGCTCCAACAAGATCGACGGTATGTACGGCCCCACCGCTTCCTGACACAGCATGACATAGGGAAGCTCCGTGCATCGGGTCCTATCATCAATTGACATATTAGCAGAACTAGTATATTAAAATGCAGATCCTACAGTTTAGTATGAGTCTTACCCACGTCGTCCTTTGTTAAGTTCCCTTGCTAAGTCCTGGGCTCCTAGTGTAAGCACGTTAATAGAGGAGGGGTTAGATTGAGAAGAATGTCTGCCATTAAAGTCAGCAGGGTGGTGGTCGTGTTTCTGCCCGACCCGTGGGAGTCCATAAAGATGAGATCTATACGCCTAGATTACTGGGCTCCTTCAGAAAGTAAACTCGACTACGCTGCAGTATTAGGAAGTTTGTCATGATGTAGGGTTTCACGCCTGTATGTATGATGATTTGCTTTGAAAAGCTGTTCTCTCGGGAGAACCACGTCGATGGCTTTCTCTCTCCACCTCGCGACGTTTCGCCTCACATGTGAGAGGCATCCTCACTGCGCCTGAGGATGCCTATAACATGTGAGGCGAAACGTCGCGAGGTGGGGAGAGGAATCAATCGACCGGTTGTCCTGAGAGAGCAGCATTTTGAAGTAATCATCATTAAGAAGTTTGTTTTGTTTCAGACACCATCCGATACCTGTCTCTGCATGACAACAAGTACATCCGCTACTTCCCAGGACACACAAAGAAGTAAGTGTGGTACATCCTGAGCCCTGTCTTGTGCCACTTACTCGGTGCCTCTCGCAAAGAGACGGTAATCGTGTTGATGTCGGCTTGCCACGGCTAGCTGTTTGGGAATTACTCTGAAGAGCTCTTCTCTTAAGATAGCCGTATAGAGTGTAGCTCCTCTCTTTCGCAACATTTCACCTCATCTGCCTGATGATACTTTCAGCGTGGAAGGCGAAACAATAAACAAAGTCAACGTGGCTTTCTTTTGAGCCTGATTGTCAGTGTCAGCCAGATGATGCCAAAAGGCAGTCAGCTCAGGACAATGCAATATCAATGCTTAGTAGCTCAGGTGGAGCTGTTTACGCCAGAAATGGTAAAAACCTGTTCTACTTATTACATATGTACACTGGTAAAAAGTACCCATAGCGTAAACAGCTCCACCTGCGTTACTAAGCATTGATATTGCATTGTCCTGAGCTGACTGCCTTTTGGCATCATCTGGCTGACACTGACAATCAGGCTCAAAAGAAAGCCACGTCTGGTGTAGGCCAATCAATTTGAAGGACAATACCTATGTTATCAAAGCGTCCTGTTTGCATATTTGCCACAAGTATGTGTGGCTTTTGCAAATTAGACACATTGTGAAATGTGTCTATTTAGTGTTTTAAGATCTTAACACCTGCATAATTGCCAGAAATTGTAAAAACCTGTTCTACTTATTACAGAGTCAACGTGTTTAATGTTGCCTTCACAGCTTTGATCGTTTCTACTCGCAAACGGCACTTGAACCCTACAATCGTTTGTCTTGATCTTTCTTTGTACGTATGTTTTGGCAGAGTTGTCGCTCTGTGCATGTCTCCAGTGGACGACACCTTCATCTCTGCCTCACTCGATAAAACCATCCGCCTGTGGGACCTACGCTCCCCCAATTGCCAGGTGTGCAAGGGTACACACGTTCGGGTGGCAGGGTGTCTCTGCAATAGTAACAGCCACACCTCCTCCTAGAGAGATTGTCCTGTCTGAGGCAATTCGATTCCCACCTCAGGTGCCTTTCTGTGAGGAGTTTTTGTGTTCCCCCCAATGCCTGTGTGGATTTTCACCGCGCTCTCCTGTTTCCTTCGCCAGTCCAAAGTCATGCTGCTGTTGCGAAGGCTAATTGCCGTCTGTGCCATGGGTTGGTATCCCATCCTGGGTGTAGCCCTACCTTGCATCCTGTGTCTGTCAGGACTGATAATGAGTGCAAGGTGGCATTGAGCATGAGAAGATTGAGACCTGTGACTAGAATGCATTGGGCAGCGATGCAGCAGTTTGCCACGTATTGCGTTGCAGAGGCTTGCGATTCGAATCCAGTGGCTGCCCTGGTTGTTAGTGAAGTGCCAAACCATAATATTCCATGCCACCTGCTACTCAGCAGACATTAAAGATCCCACGACATTTTGTTGACATACCGTTCTCTCCACAGCTCAGATTTGTATAAAAAACCCGTTGTTATTGCTGTTTTTCCGTTCTAATGTCGTTGTTGTATAGTGCCATTCTCTCTGCAGCTCTGTGCAGTGCTTTGCGACCCTCGGGTGAAAAGCGCTCTATAAATGTAATTATTATTATTTTATTCGCAAAAGTTATCCCGTCATGTATTTGTGTCGTTGTTGAAATTTGGAATTATAGCCACATCTCTCCCTACTACGAAAGCCTGAAAAGCGTCCTAAATCCTTTGCCTTGCGTCTCAGGGCCTGATGCACCTGCAAGGCCGCCCTGTCTGCTCCTTCGACCCTGAGGGCCTTATCTTTGCCGCTGGCCTCAACTCGGAGATGGTGAAATTGTATGATCTGCGCTCCTTTGACAAGGTCACTGCTGCCTTGCAGGCACCTACACCGGTTGCTGCACTGCCCCCTGCACCAATCCATACATTGGCACCAACACCTCCACCGCCCCCTGCACTAATCCATACACCAGCACCTCCATTAGCCACTGCACTAGCCTCTATATTGGCCCCTATGCCGGCCCATACACCGGCCCCTGCACCGGCCCTTGCACCAGCCTATGCACTGGCTCATACACCAGTCCCTACACTGACCTCTACACCATCGCTGTGTGTAGCGGTAGTGCTGGTGTTTGTGGTGATAGAGTTTGTGGTGGTGTGGTGATGGTGATGTTTGTCGTCATAATGTTGGCGCTATATTGGAATTGGTTATAGTCTTAGTGATGGCGATGTTATTGATGTTATTTGGTGGCATTGTTCATATTGTATTGATATACGTTTTCATAGTTCTGTGAGAATTGCTGTTAAGAGCTGCTCTTTCTGAATTGTAGTGGGGAGGAGGAACACTCGACAGGAAGTCTTAAGCGTTGATATTTTATGTGTCGGTGTGGGTGGTTGCGCTGTTTGGGGTGGTGTTGGTGGCGGTGATATTGCTGCTGGTGGTGTGGTTGCTGGTAGCGGCGGTGGTCTCGGTGATGACGGTACCACTGTTTGGTAATAGTTGTGAGTGGCAGCGTAGTGGTTGTTGCCGCTTTGCCGTAGTGACTGCGTGCTGCTGCAGGGCCCCTTCGCTACGTTCCGCCTGCAACAGGACCGCACATGTGACTGGACCGGCCTCAAGATCAGCAACGACGGGAAGTTTATCCTGCTTGCCACCAATGGGGGCGTGCTTCGACTCGTTGATGCCTTCCAGGGCAGCGCGCTTCACATGTTCACGGTGAGAGGTCACGATTCACAGTCCACAAGCGATGAGCGAGTGGCATATTGTCATTCATTAAAATATCATCAGCCTTATTCATTATGATTACCAGCTTAATCCTGTAGAAGGTCATGGCATGCGGGAGCCTGTCTCGACAGACATAGAACGTTAAGCAGACCTGTCTGGAGGATGGGATGCCAGACCATAGCAGGCCATTGAAGACAATTTAATCATCCGGCCAAATGACCTAGACAGCAGCATGTGGGTGAGTCGGGGAGTGGGTGAATGCGTAGGTGAGTGAGGCAGTGTGGTATGACCGGTGGGATAGTCGTGGAGCACGGTACGGACAAGACGGTTGGTTTGGTAGAGGGGGTGGAGGAGGAGGTATTCCGAGAGATGTGTATATTGTGAGTGTTGCTTTGTACAAGCACTGTGTGTGGGTTACAGGGCCACACGAACAGCAAGGGCATCACGCTTGAGGCATCCTTCTCCCCTGACTCCCAGTTCATCATGACTGGTGAGCACCGTGCCCACGCTGTGCTGTGCCCATGCTCCCTGCCTGTGGCTCCCACTGGCTCCATATTCACCATAGCACCACACACAACGTGCCCATGCTGGGTACACACCAGGGTTGTTTTACGGTTCCCAGTCACAACAGGACCACACATGGTGTACCCTTGGGGTGTACACACCAATTTTGTTATACAGTACCGTCATCCACTCATGTAATAATTTTGTAAATATTGTGGGTTTGCGCTCTAACACCACCGTGCAGCTTAAGTAATAACGAATTGACACATTCTGTTCACCTAACAAAACCGTACTGATTTGCTGTGTCGGGAGGTAAGACCGAATCTAAAAACATAATTATGTAAAAATGCAGCAACTATTTGCAGAATTGGTTACCAATTTGAAATTTTAACTGGTAATCATTTGCAGTGGAGTGTAAATAAAGAACGCACCAATTGGCATACACGGACTTCCGACCTAACTGCACTTTATTCAAAGCCACCAAAATAATACGAAAATTAAACCGACAAAGCAATAACATTAAAATCATCAACATATAAGTTTGGATGCTTGATGGTGACTCCAACTTGAGAGGCAAAACTTCGCAATGGAGAGAGGAGGGAATGCAGTGAAGGTGGGTGCCCTGTGATTGCTCAGGCTCGGAGGACGGGAAGATCCACGTTTGGCACACGGAGAGCGGCACCAAGGTGGCGATCCTGGACGGCAAGCACACAGGGCCCGTCACCTGCCTGCAGTTCAACCCCAAGTACATGATGGTGGCCAGCGCATGCTCCAACATGGTAAGATACTGGAGGTGTGCAGCTTGGATCCAGCAGCCATCCTGGTTAAAATTAAATCTAAATGAAATTTATAAAGCTCACGGTACAGTATAGGCAGCCCCTGACTTACGCAAATGGCAGCATCTGGCAGAGATAGAGAAATCAAGATGGGTGGAGAAAACAGTAAATGAAAGTCCACAATGCTAATTTGGGGTGAGTCTGCTTGGGACTTACTCTGTTAACTTCCCCACACAGAAAGTGTTATGCATTTAATCAACATCCTGAGGAATGAATAATCATCCCCCAACCAGGATATCAATTCACACCCCTTTGAGCACAAGCTGCTCTGTGGAGTGAGTGCCACCTGGCCTTATCTCCCCTCGTGCTAAAAGGGGAGATGGCTCTGTTGCAACCGGCACACGGACCTCTTTCTGCCACGTGTCATGGATTCTCTCGCAGCAGTGAAATGTGGGAGCCAGCTCCAACCATTCTCTCTTTCGCAGGCATTCTGGCTCCCCACCATCGACGACTAAGTGCCGCCGTCGGTCACCCTCACTGATGGACGCCTTTATCAGCGGTTGCCGGAGGCACAGGCGAGCACGCCATGCGAACCCACTGAGTGGGCAACTCCCGGCGATGGAACCACCCCATGACTCTTCCGTGGTGTTGGGCACAGTGTGGTCACGGTGAATGCATGGCGCATGTTCCGTGTTCACATCCACTGAGTCTGTGAATTACCTTCGAGTTCAGTGATTGCAGTGTCGTCTGGCAGGCATCGCATTACAACGCTTGTCATCACTTGACAACACCGTAATAAATTTCAAAACCATTAAGAGAATTTTCAGGCCGAATTTATATATTTTTTCCAGTGTAGTTATTGTATTTTGTTTGGTTTTACACGAGAGCGAGTATCAATAGTTCAGGTTGACGCCTTGGGCAGCACGGTGGCCCAGTGGGTAGCGCTGTCGCCTCACAGCAAGAAGGTCCCAGGTTCGAATCTCAGCTCGGGTGCCTTTCTGTATAGAGTTTGCATGTTCTCCCCGTGTCCGCGTGGGTTTTCGCCGGGCACTCCGGTTTCCTCCCACAGTCCAAAAACATGCCTCTGCATAGGTTAATTGGCTCGCAGACTAAATTGCCCTCAGTTCCCCGTGATGGACTGGCGTTCTATCGTGGGTATATCCCTGTCTTGTGCCCTGTGTCTGCCGGGATAGGCTCTGGCTCACCGCGACCCTGTACGAGATTCAGCGGTTCTGACAATGAGATGAGATGAGGTTGACGCCTCGATTAGTGGTGCGCGATAATTTCGTTATCGAGTTTGTGCTAATGTGAGAATCACTTCCTTGAACAAAGCGGGGGGCTTGTGCTTAATAGGGCATTCACACTGATAGGAGGGGGGCTCGTGCTGAACAGGGGGCTCGTACTGGATGGGGTGGGTCGTGCTGATCAGGTTGGCTCACTCACATTGAGGGTGATCTGTGAAACCCCACTTACTGGAGAAGCCACGTGAGCCACACGCTGATAAACCTGCCAAAACAGACGGTGGTTCACTTGATTTTGATTGACTGCACAGATTATTCCGGACAATTTTCCAGCAATTATACAGGGTGGTCTACTGACTCCAAATTTCCTAGTTTTTTTTGCCGATTGCGATTTTTCACGAACCCATATACTCACTACAAGCCATTTGTCAGTCATGTATGAACTATCAGTCATCTTGAAATTAAGGTAATTTAAAAGAGATATGAATGAGCCAAGGACAAAATGTTGAGTAATATTAAATGGGGGTTACATCTGGACCACACTGTACAAGGGAGGTCCATGGTGCATGAGCACATCAGTAACAACATCACATCAGTATTGCAGAAAGCGAGTGCCATGTCTTGGTATTTGCTGCAGAAAGGTGATGGTGCAAAGGTATGGCAACATTACCAGGACAGGCAATGGTGTCCTCTTGTCAAACGGTGACGTGATGAGGGTGGCAAGTGCTGGGGAGCCTCTGGCCTTTCATACCCTATGGCAATGCACACTTTTGTGTCGTCTCCATACCCACAGATTTATTAGCTGCAGTGAGCACATCTTCGTTAACACCCATGAGCCGTTTTGTAACTATTCTACCAAGTTATTGATTATAACAAATTTAAGCAGCCACTGTTTAAAGCACGTTATTTTGTAATTGTTAGAAGCTATCGCGCATTTGTGGCCATACCACCTTACCGAGAAGATTGTGGCCATACTCCAATAATTGCGGTGGGGATTTCATCATCACGAGTGTCAAAATAGGTGGGTGATACAGACTTAGTGGCTACAGGTCCAAGTAATTTCCTCGTGGCACTGGGTGGCAGTGTTAAGCTGGGTTGCTGGACTGAACTGGATTTGTAATGATGTAGGTTTACACTGCACCATGTATGAGACTTACTCTTGATAATGTTTTACCAGGATATCCATGTCCCGTGTTCCTCATTCAAAAGCCTAATGATGCTTCCATCATTAAACGGTGAAACGTCGCGAAGGAGGGAGCAACAATGCTCGACACAGCTGTCTTTAATGAACAGCTATGGAAAGTAATTCTCAACTGGTTTTGACAGTAGAAGAGTGTCCCAGGCTCACAGCACATTGTTACAGACATCGAGGTCAACCACCGACGTCAGGTTTAGGGGCATTTCTCAACTTGTGCATGGTAAATTTGAGACTGTGTTCCTTGATTGTGCTGACGTGAGAACGTCTACGCAGAGGCTACTGTGATGCTGCGATACCGATTATTGCTATTGCACGATCACTTTACGTGTTTAGATTTTTTATAAAGTGAGTGACCAAATTGCAGTTGCAAATTACGAAAAGCTGAAGAAGCTGCAATAACGTTCAAGATGTTCAGCAAAGCTCTTCCCCTGTAGTTGTGTTAAAGGGTACAGAGCCGTGCGCGGTTTCCTCACGCTTGTTCAGATTCTCTAACGAGTCCTCGGTGGGTGAGGCTCACTCACCACGCCGCTCTCTATGTCCAGGTGCAAAGAGACAGCATGGATGTTCTAAAAAAATGTCACTGAACCGTGTAATATAATGTCACATTTTTGTTTTTTTAAATAAACTTTGTAATTTTCAAATGGTTGTGATACATAATGCTTTTGTTTTTCACACCTCCATGTATCATAATCGCTCTTAAGAGCTGCTGTTTACGGATAACCATGTCGAGTGTTCATGTTCTCCAATTTTATGCCTCATTTGATGTGGAACGGTGTGGCGTTCCTCCTCGACACCGTTGACAGACTGATTGTACAGCACCAGGCTATATGGGGGATCTTTGTCTTTGTATATCTGTATGCCACCACAACCAAGCACCTGTCTGGGTATTTTGTGCCACCGAATACTCTACCCCCTCAGCTATTCATGAGTGAGAGGCCAGTTGTAGAGAGTGGAGAAGTTTTCATACCTAGGCAGTGTGCTGGTTTAGCAGCAGTGGTCTCGCTCCGAATCAGTCGGGTGGCATTCATTTTGTCGGCGACGTAAAGCTATATGGAAGCTGTCTGGCCTGTCGCTTCACGCGAAGATTCGGGTCTTCTCAGCTGCAATCATGCCTTCTCTATGCTTGCGAAACGTGGACCCCCCCCCCCCCGGTAGAATATTGCGCTTTTTTTAAACATTTCCGGCTGGCCTGCCTATGATCCATCCTGAGTTGAACCGGGTTGTATTGTGTGAGGAGCTCACAATTTCTTGAAAGATTTGGACAGTCCCATTTGTGAGCTTTATTTGGCAGGCGAGGTTACGATGGCAGGGTCATGTAGTCCGCATGCCCAAACAGTTACTGTTTGGCTGGATAGAGGGGGCTAGGTGGGTGAGGCATAGGCTAGAGAAGCGATGGACTGATGTGACACAGGAGAACCTGGAGCTGAGTGGTACTGAAGACTGGTACCAGCGGTGTCAAGATTTACTTCTGTGGCGGAGGATTGTGAAGGACGCTACGGGGCAATTGGAGGCAGTCGCCCTCCAACAACAATTGAGGGCAGACGAGCGACGCTCACAAGGAGCGGAGCGCCGGGCGACTAAACAGCAAGTTGGCACAGTGGGGAGCATAGGTGGTGCATCTGCCAGTCATCTCAGTCAGGCAACCCATAACACTAGGGTCTGTGCCTATACCTCTTGTTGCTGAGCCTTTGACAATTCACGTGGCCTTAATGTGCATATGGCCTGGCACCGGCGCAGTGGTGACATCACCGTCACTTAGTGGTGAATGGCGGTTGTATCTGTATGTGACATTAAGAGAGGAGGAGGCATCCCATGATGCTCTACTTGCGTGTCACAAGCCTTCCCTTGAGAGCTTGTCCAAGCTCACGAATTATTTTTCTCATCTCATCTCATTATCTGAAACCGCTTAATCATATATAGGGTCACGGTGAGCCGGAGCCTATCCCGGAAACAGAGCGTAAGGCAGGAATACACCCGACGACGGGACGCCAGTCCATCGCCGGGCATTGCGGGACAATTTTAGTCTTGCGAGCCAATCAACCTATCCAGGAGCATGCTTTTGGACTGTGGGAGGAAACCGGAGTACCCGGCGAAAACCCACGCGGACACGGGGAGAGCATGCAAACTCCACACAGAAAGGCACCCGAGCCGAGAGATTCGAACCCGGGACCTTCTTGATGTGAGGCGTCAGCGCTAACCACTGGGCCACCGCGTCGCCCCGAATTATTTTTATAAAAGTCAATTCTGTGGTTCAACGTTTAACAGTCTATTAAGCAGTTTGAACCAGAGTGTGTGAAAACCACAATATAAACATTACGGTGTATGTGGTTTAATGGTGTGATGGGCGTGTTCTATGTTGACACTGTGGGGAGCACAGGTGGTGCCTCTGCCGGTCATCTTACAAAGCCCACGGCACCTGGTCCTGTCCTGTAACCTCGTCAATGGGCATTCGACATTTCACGTGGCCTCAGTGCACATGGCCTAGCTTAAGCCCTCTGGTGACGTCACCACCAATTAGTGGCAAATGGCGGTAGTTGCTAGTGTAACTGGTGACTATGGTAATGAGTTGTACATATGCATGGTCGCACATATTAAGATGCTGTCGTGTCAGCATGGACACACCCACCCTTGCGGAAGCGTTCCTCAGTGTGAGTGAAGCATGATAGAGGTGAGAACGCTTGCTGATCCTGCCCCGCACATATTTATAAAAGTATATCTGTAGAGGTTGGTTAAAAATTAGGCGTTTTGTACTATCTGCAGGGCAGTGGAGATTTGATTTGGATTCGTACGTTGGTGTGTTTGAAGGTACGTGGTGTTTAGCGGTTCGATTAAGATATTGTTATTTAGGAGAGAGGGGAATCTTTTGCGGCCATCTTAGGTGTGCGCTTTTTTTTAGCGAGAGTGTTAGTGAAGCATGGGAAAAGGCTGTGGAGTTTTGATGTGGCTTGGCATGTTGGTGGATGTGTTTGAAGGTGTTGTGTCTGCAGAGTGAATAAATATCATTTCGAGAGAAGATACGTGTGGAATCAAGTCCTTGTGTAAAAAGAGTAACGAGTGTCGGCGGACCAGGAGCAGTGCATGCGGAGCGCGAGGGGGATTCACAAAAAACAACGCAGAACTTTACCATCACAATCACCCCCTCGCCACGTGTGCACTCGTGCGCGGAGTTCACCTGCTGTCTGACATTCTCGCTGGCCTAGGCGCCAGCCTGCAGTCTCTCGTACGATCGGCGGCCATCTCGTTTGGTATAGCGAGACGGTGCAGGTTGGCGCGGGTTATATTGGTGCCTTGACTCGGAGCTTCTGTAAATAGACCACTGTCAATTAGTAGCCGAGTGTTCTGTGCAACATAGAGCGGGAGATATCGATCCTATTGTCTTGTGTCAGAGTGATGGCAGACGAACAGCTGGAAGTGCGATAACATGTGAGAGTGAGTGAGGTGGTGAGCAAGAGGGTGAGTGTAGCGAGTGAATGGGGAGCGATGCTGCAGCGGTTGGCGCGCTGCGTAGTGGTGAGCGGGGTAAGTGCAGCAAGTAGCGCGCTATGTGTGAATGGGGAGTGATGGTGCAGTGGTTAGCGTGCTGTGTGTGAATGGGGAGCAGTAATGCAGCGTTTGGCGCGCTGTGAGTGTAGTGGTGAGCAAGATGGTGAGTGGTGTGCGGGTTGATGAAGATGTGAGGGTGAGTAGTGGTGAGCGGGGATGTGAGTGCCTGAGAATTGAAGATGTTTCTGAGTTTAATTGTTTAGTTCTAGTTGTCGGGAACGTCTTGGTTGGTTCAGTCAGGGAGTTCGACGTGGAGGTTATTTTCGGTTTAAGAGATACAAGTGGTGGTGTGGAGTTAAGAGATTTATGAGCGGACACTGCGATTGCGAGACCCGTGATTCATCGAACTCGGGTTGTTGATTTACGTAATCCCCTGTTGGCGAGCTCCTGTTCACAATACAC
>JAZEWT010000016.1:10552797-10565552 GCA_036362905.1 Mordacia mordax
ATGTGGGGAGTGAGTGTGGGAGTGAGTGTGGGGAGTGAGTGTGGGGAGTGAGTGTGGGGAGTGAGTGTGGAGAGTGAATGTGGAGAGTGAATGTGGGGAGTGAGTGTGGGGAGTGAGTGTGGGGAGTGTGTGGGGAGTGGATCGTTTTCATGAATGATGCCGCTCACATGTGACTCGCGAGCCTCTGTGTGAGACCGCATGTCTGCTCACTACACGATTATTTCTATTTGCACGCCTGCGAATTCGCTAACTGCGGTGCTGGGGTGGTTACATATCTTTCTGCATTGTCCACTTACTTGACAGCTGTGTAGGCCCCCAGGACACCAATTAAAGGAATTCAAATGCATAAGCGATGATATTGCTCGAGTCATGGTGCCACATCAGCCGTGTTGACCCTCAGCTGTGTACCGACCTAAAGGCAAGGCGCTCTTAACCCCCCTCCCCCCTAGGGGAGGGGGCCCGATAACCGGCTGTCTGGACGACGATCGCTCGACAGACTACTCCACAACGACATTCAAGACGGCTATCCCGAAACAACAGCTGTGCAGAGCATTTCTTATGCATCGAACTATGAAAAAACATGGTTAAAATTCCGCAATAATTTCTCAATTATGTAGTCGTGTTTACAGGAATTCTTGTTTACTGCCTGATACTTAATTTAAATATATTTATTAATTTTAAGATTAAAATTTAAGCCCATTATTTCAAAGTTTATTAGTGAGGATTCAGTGATTTTTCATGATTGTGGGGGGAAGGGGAGGGGGTGCTCATAATTGAATTTTGCCGGGAGTCCGAGAATTACTAAGGCCGCCCCTGGACCTTACGAGAAATCCCCATCAAAACCACCACACGCGGAATTCCAGTGCAGCGTTTGGGCTGAG
This sequence comes from Mordacia mordax, assembly GCA_036362905.1. Classification (NCBI taxonomy): domain Eukaryota; kingdom Metazoa; phylum Chordata; class Hyperoartia; order Petromyzontiformes; family Petromyzontidae; genus Mordacia; species Mordacia mordax. Next base: position 10,553,679 of record JAZEWT010000016.1, read on the forward strand.
AGAGACGCTGGCTACATTCCTGCGGAAAAAAACTTTAAATGTCAGGGCTTAAGTCGTCCACTTGTGTTCGAGAGCCCATCGAGACGCCTGTGACTGGCGGCGCTGCCGCAGGAATGAACTCTATAGGAAAGAGGCTCTCAGCGGAATGTATACGTTGAAGACGTGAATGCATAATAGCTGTTGCATGTGTTTGGTTTTGTAATAAGAGGAGATTAAGGCGGAGCGGGGCGGCGCGGTGGCGCAGTGGTTAGCGCTGACGCCTCACAGCAAGAAGGTCCCGGGTTCGAGTCTCTCGGCTCCGGTGCCTTTCTGTGTAGAGTTTGCATGCTCTCCCCGTGTCCGCGTGGGTTTTCGCCGGGTACTCCGGTTTCCTCCCACAGTCCAAAAGCATGCTCCTGGATAGGTTGATTGGCTCGCAGACTAAAATTGTCCCGCAATGTCTGGCGATGGACCGGCGTCCCGTCGTCGGGTGTATTCCTGCCTTACGCCCTGTGTTTCCGAGATAGGCTCCGGCTCACCGTGACCCTATATTGGATTAAGCGGTTTCAGATAATGAGATGAGATGAGAAGGCGGAGCGACTATAGACACGATCATGTGCAGGCTCAAACAGCGCCTGGGTTGCTGCTCGCGGTGTACCGTATCGTGATGACACAACACTGAGCACGCAGTGTCTGGAAAATGTTGGCACCGGCTAACCACGTGGGTTGCCTTCCCCCGTGCCTCTGCAGTTTCTTTGTACCTCTGATTCTATCTCTTCAACACTGGAGGAATTTGCGCGTGTCGTAAATAACAATATTTATATAATTGGCCCCTACGGCGGCATGTGGGCGCCTAGCTGACATCTGTGCTGACCGCTAGATGACGATGCGATTAGCTCCGAGCCGAGAGAACAGCCGAAAGCTGATTGGCGAGAGCCTGTGTAAAGTTGTGACGAGACACGACCGGGGCAATTATATAAAATGAAAGATTTAATGAAATAAATAAAATAAGTGAAGCTAATTAAATACCGAATGTTGACAGTTAACGAAATAATAAAAGACAAATTCTGTACGTCATTCAGTGACGTCACAAAGGCTGCAAACAAATGAGAGGTCAGGAAATTATGAGTACCCTGACACATGCCTAGTCCTATGGTACAGAGTGCTCGTGATGCGTGAGGCTGTGATAACTGCCATCAGATAACAGTCGTGTGCTGGGCAACTACTGCACAGCGCCCCGCGATTTCGGAAACCCCACAATGCAATGCTTGTTTCACCTCCCCCCCTCTTAGAAGGCGCTACTGTGGGATTTGTTTTTTTTTCAAGGAGTTTTTGTTGCTAAAACAAAGACATACCCTCCTATAGAGTTAACAGACTGCAGGGTGAAGTGCTCTTAGCGAGCATCTATAAACGCCGGCACGGCACACGAGGCAGTGGGTGGCGATAGCCTCGCCCGGCCACCTTTGTCTCCTTAGCGGCGATGTTCACACACTGCAACAGATACGCCTTTGAAGCTCCGTCGATTTTGGCGAGGTTCAAGATGGTTCAAAAAATCGTCCCTAGTGATGGCCGTGAGCGGGAATCGAACGCAGGTTGCTGGGATCGTAATGCAGTGCGGTAACCACTAAGCGATCGCCCCTCACGCTGGGAAGCACATGCAGAAGGGTGTGGCTGCCTGTTACTGGGTGAGGTCCAGCACTGGGGCTAGCGTCCTGCTGGAGCAGACGTGATGGACTTCGCACATGGAGTATGGGCAGCGATGAAACTCAATACCCACGCATTTGCGAGCATTTTCGCTCAAAGAGAGATAACAACTCAGAAGCGACGTCAACATTTACCAGATTTTGCGTCATATAAATTATTACGTTAGATAGATGTGTATTATTAGAGCAGAAAGTATCAAGTGAGCTTGCAAGCTCAAGATCTGGGATTCCTGCGAAAGAACAAAACGTTCTAACTGATCACAGCAAAAACTTATAAAACCAAAGGGTTAACAAGCAAACTCACACCATGAGCGGGTAAATAAACTAACCGGATAGTATCGCACATTTAATAATGTAGGTTTTCACGGCTCGATGCATGATGATTGCTTCGAAAAGCTGCTCTCTCGGGACAGCCGCGTTGATCGCTCTCTCTCCTCTCCTCGCGACGTTTCGACTCATACGTCAGAGGCATCGCCCAGTTAAACAGTATGTTTTTTTGTTATTGTGGGAGAAACCCGGCAAAACGCCGCAGGAAACCCACACAGAACAGGGGGAGAACACACAAACTCCACACAAAAAGGCGGGAATCAAACCGCCTCAAGAAGGACCTTCGTTCCGTGAAGAGACGCGGATGTTACCGCTGTGTACCTTCGGGTGAGGCTTCTGTCATCGGCCAGATGAACACGACGCCACCACGGCAGAGACGCTTTCTCGCCCAGTCACCACCCAGGAGCTGGGGACGGTAGGGGCGCCGCTGGGTTGTGAATCTCCAGAGAGGGAAGCCAGCAGCAGCACGGAGTGAGCCTTGTGTGAGCGACCGGGGATGACGCACTCTATGTGACCACTCATTTACCCACTCATTCGCCGTCCTCCCTCGTACCACCCGGTGCCATACCACCACAACAGCTGGGCTACGTAAGTCCATATCGCCGCCTGATCCCCCACAAATTGTATTAGAGCCTCCATTGCAAACATGTGTCTGCTGCGCTCCTGTGAGGGTAATGCCAACGCAACCCCGTCACACAAGAGCAGATCTCGGATCCGTATGTCAGATTACATTTTATAACATAGGCGCCGGCAACCTACGTGCCATGAGTGGCGCGCAAGATAATTTTGAGTGGCATGTGCAATGAAAGTTTAATTGACGACGAGGAAAGTAAACTAAAAAAAATACCAAACCAAACTATGCTTGACTGCTCTGTTAATCACTAAAGTCTGCTACCAAAGATTGGCGACCACAGCAAGGAAAATGAAGGGCGAGGATCATGCTTTATTAGAGGAGAGGTGTGGTAACGATCACAGGGTGCGGTACAAAACATTGGCAGAACACTCAAGGCACATTCTCAACACACTCCATGTGTACAAATAGTACAACACGCTTAGCTGAACTTAGAAATACATAGAGATACTTCTAGCGTGGGAGGCGAAATGTCGCAAAGAGGCGAGGCGCGCTCGACACGGCTATCCCGAAAGAACAGCCATGAAAAGCGTATTTATTAATGAAGCTGATAAAATTAAGTAGGACTATTATTGACGTTTGAAAAAGTATCAATGGCAGCACGCAAATCCGTAAATCAGAATGAGTTAACGCTTGGCGCGCTGTAAGGTCGCCGACCCCTGTTTTATAAAGGATACATACGGCGAAATAGGATGCGCGGAGCAATGCGCAGTGGCCAGTGTACTATGCTATGAGGCTTCATCTCTGGAGGCATCATCATGCTTTTGACGTGAGATGCGGGGCATTATGAAAGACAGAGAAGAAGCGCTCGACACGGTTTACCCGAAAGAGCAGCTTTTAAGAACAATTCTCATCGAGCCGTGAAAATATACATCAACCGAAATGTATAAAGTTTGCCCGAAGTTGCTCCTGACTCATGTAGCTGAAATCGGAAGTGGAAGTGCTTTCAGTGAGCACCGGTTAGGCCGGCATGGCACACCCATCGGTACCGCTGTGTACTCCAACACGGGCCTGCTGCATGTGTCCAGGTCGCACAACGTTCGATGAGTGACAGAGTCTTCTCACTCGCTGCTCCCAGACTCTGGAATGCTCAAGACTCACTTGTTCCGTAAGGCCTTGAAGTCCTCTGATTAGGACTGTTGATGCTGCTCACTGTTGTGTGCTTGGATGATGGCTCGCTGTTGATCGGCGCCTGTTCAGCAGCACTTATTCCTTCCTTCATTTAACAATTATCGACCAAGGTGAGGCCCAGGAGTGGTTGAGAAAATCGTCACTGGTATTGGCCAGTGAGTGGGACTCCAATTCGGGTGGCCAGGTCTCTAGTCCAGTTAACCACTGGGCCACTGCTGTACAAAAAAAAGTATTCCCCTATAGCCTTAATATACATTCAGGGTACTATTTTGTATTTTTGGGGAGTCATGGGATCACTGTCCTCTGACCCTATCCACTTAGTTTCGATTCTCGAATAACGCCAATAGTATTTGGCATCTGAATCTGGTTTTGAACTCTCCTAGGTCGACTCAGGCTTATACGAGTGTACAGGTGTAATCATAATAATAATATTTGCAATTTTCACAGCAACATCAGAGCAGTTAAACTGACAGTTAAATAATGGCTATAACTTCGAGAAGGACATAAAATAAGCAATCAAAATAATTGTTCATCAAACCAGGAAAGAAGTAGTGTTCCTGAGCAGGCGCAGGTCAGCAGCGAGCCATCATCCCAGCACAACAACGAGCCACAGCAACAATCCTAACCAGAGGACTTCAAAGCCTTATTGAACAAATGATGATGACTAGCTTCTGGCCGAGCGACGTTCGGCATACAGGCAATTCCACAATAATTGCATAGTTGATTAGTCACGCATACAAGAATTATTGTTTATTGCTTGGTGATCTGTTGACATAAATCTCTTAAATCTAAAAATTAATTTAAAGTGCATTATTGTAACATACTTTGGGAGGCTTCAGTGCTTTTTTATCCCAGCATGACAACAGTGAGCCGCATCAACAGTCCTAGCCAGAGGACTTGAAAGCCTTACGGAGCAAGTGAATCTTGAGACGAGATTTGAAGATGCCCAAGGACTCAACTGACCGAATCTCCAATGAAAGGGCGTTCCAGAGTTTAGGAGCAGCGCGCGAGAAGGCTGTCACCCAGCGAATGGAGGTCCGATCTGGGAACATACAGCAAGCCCGTATTGGAGTATCAAAGCTGCCGTGTTGTGAGAGCCTTGTAGGTGAGAAGGAGGATCTTATTCGCCTTGTGGGGGTATGTATTGAGGATGGCATGCTTATAAGCACTATAGAATGAATTACAATGCGACAGGAGTACTATGCCCATCCGAATTATGGAAATGTAAATAGCGTGACAATATGCGTTAATTCTATATATATAAACAAATTACATCTTTTTTACGTCAAACATGTTTCATATGGTAGAATCATCTAGAAATTAAGAACAGTCAAGCATAGTTTTATCAGGTTTTAGTTTCAAACTCAATTCTGTGCCATAAATTAGGCTCTTGTTGCGTGTGGCACTCAAAATAATCTTGTATGCCACTTACGGCACACTTGCTGTACGTTACCGACTCCTGGCCTACAGGAAGTGATGGAGCAGCTGTAGGTGGAGCTACGTACCTCCAGGTGGGAGGTGGCGCTACACCGGCATCACGACCAGGACATGCTCAACGCCAAGATTATGCTCAACATGGATAACACCGCCTCGATCTTGGCTCATAATAATAATCTCTCATCTCATCTCATTGTCTGAAACCGCTTAGTCCTATACAGGGTCACGGTGAGCCGGAGCCTATCCCGGCAGACACAGGGCGCAAGGCAAGGATATACCGACGATGGGACGCCAGTCCATCGCCGCGCACTGCGGGGCAATTCAGCCTGCGAGCCAATTAACCTATGCAGCAGCATGCTTTTGGACTGTGGGAGGAAACCGGAGTACCCGGCGAAAACCCACGTGGACACGGGGAGATCATGCAAACTCCACACAGAAAGGCACCCGAGCCGAGAGATTCGAACCCGGGACCTTCTTGCTGTGAGGCGACAGCGCTAACCACTGGGCCACCGTGCCGCCCTCATAATAATAATAAGTTAGAATATTTATCATAAAAATTCCAATATATAGCGTGCCACCGCGCATATTCAGTCAGAGACAGAGAGCAACTCAAGAGGTACAGTGAGGAAACGGCAGAGAAACATGGAGCGGAAAGCCAGCCACACGGCTAACTGGCGCCAACATTTTCCAGCCAATGCATTAAGTAGATCATAATGGTATTGGTCAATTAATTAATAAGTGTGTTTTTTGTTGTGGGAGGATCTGGAGAAGTCTGAAGACACCCACGCAGAATAGGGGCAGAACACACACAAATAGGAGCCTGTGACAGGAATCTAAGCAATTCTGTTAATCTAAGCACCCGTTAAGCTAATTCATAAATCTCTTAGGTCAACTAATGAAGAACATAAGCGTGTCAGTAAAGTTATTCCACCAACAAAAGAATAACCTAGATCCATCAAGGAATTTGTAACTCCAACCAAACATAACCCCTTCAACAATGTCGTAAAGCCATCAAGAAGCTGTTATGTTAACGAAGAAAGCATCTCAACCCATCAAGAAAGTTGATACACCAAACAAGGAAAAGGCTAAGCTCATCAAGAAAACCATTGCGCCCACAAAGGATATAGCAGTGTGGTACCACGGCTTCAACCGCGGACTCGTGACAGCTTACAGCGGTAACACCACGACGAGGATCAGCATTCACTCCGCGATAGATCAGCCAGCGAGCAGGGACCAGCAGAGCCTTCTTGATTTTGATGCTTTATTGGAACACCAGCAAACGCGGGCCGGAGCGTAACGACACACGAGCAGCAGCCTACATCTTGACGTCCTTCTCTTCCCCAGGCGATTCCCCTCTGACTGTCTCCTGACTGACTGACTGATTGCCTCTCTCTCCCCCTTCCTTATATTCCCCCCCACGCCGCCCCTTCTCGCACCTTCCAGAACCTTCCAGCGCCTTCTAAAATGACATAACCCCTTCTCGTAAACACAAGGCGTCACGAGTCTAGTTGAGTCACGAGATATCGCGGGGCAAAAACAGGAAACACCATGGGACGACAACAGGAAGCCTGAACCATCACGCAGCCTGCATTGTCCATCCCGAAAAACCCCAACTCCACAGCAGAACCCAGCAAGACAACTAACTGTTTTACCAACCGCGGAAGAAACTGAATCCATCAAGAAAGCTGTTACACCAACTAAGGAAGAAGCTGAACCCATCAAGAAAACTGCTTCACCAACTAAGGGAGAAGCTGAATCCATCAAGAAAGCTGTTACACCAACCAAGGAAGAAGCTGAACCCATCAAGAAAACTGCTTCACCAACTAAGGAAGAAGCTGAACCCATCAAGAAAACTGCTTCACCAACTAAGGGAGAAGATCAACCTTGCATAATTGCCAGAAATGGTTAAAAAAACCTGTTCTACTTATTATAATCCATTAAGAAGTCTGTTACCCAACAGAGACAACTCATTAAGACGCAAACCCCAAAATTTAAATATATCTTCACAACAGCAGTTTTTAAGTACCATTTTAGTAACCACGCAGTGCTGAAACATCACTGAGTATTGTCCTAGTACCCAAATATTACTCAAACGTTACTCACAGCAGCCTTGCTTCAACCGTACCGACACTTCATTGAATACTGTCAGGACCCAAATTATCGAAACATCACTGGGTACTGTGTAGCAAAACGGTACTACAACATCATGAAATATTAGATTACAACAGACTTTACCGTATCTGGCGATTATGCAGGTGTTAAGATCTTACACCTGCATAATCGGTAAAACCTGTTGTAATCTTATATATGTATACTGGCAAAAAGTACCCATAGCATCATGAAATATTGTCTGATTAAAAAATAGTATGAAATGATCACTGGGTACATAAGCATCTGTACTGTACAGGCTGAACTGGACTTCACATCTAGACTATCCAGTGAGGACATTTATAGTTCTGGTAGCAATGTTTATGAACGGTTGCGGATACAGCGTGATATGGTTCATGATGGTAACATTTATAGATGATGATGGTGAGAAAGTGGTACAGATGGTGAGGGTGAAAGAATGTTATGGATGGTGACGGTAAGCGTGTCATGGATGGCGACGGTAAGAGTGTTATGGGTGGTGAGCGTGTGATCAATTGAGCCGCTCAAACCAGACTAAACCTTTAATTCGCATGAGAACTCGTTGCGGCCGCCACGGGTCCAGCCTGAAAGCGGCAGCGACGCGAACTCCGCACACAGCGTTTACGGCATAAAATAAGAGTCTACAATCCCTCGTAATCGACAACAACCTCCTCTCGCCATATGGGTCATTGGGGTTTGGTTCATCATACTTCACCATGCTATAAGTACTTTTGCCAGTGTACATAAGTAAAGAGTAGAAAAAGTATTTGGGCGGCACGGTAGCCCAGTGGGTAACGATGTCGCCTCACTACAAGTAGTCCCCGGCTTCGAATCTCGGCTCGGGTGCTGCTTTCTGTGTGGAGTTTGCGTGTTTTCCCCATGTCCGTGTGGGTTTTTGCCAAGTACTCCGTTTTCCTCCCATAGTCAAAAAAATATGCTGCTGCATGGGTTTTATTGGCTTGCAGACTAAATTGCCCTCAGTGCTCGTCCCATCGTGGGCATATCCCTGCCTTGCGTCCTGTGTCTGCCGGGATAGGCTGCGGCTCACCACGACCCTGTACAGGACGAAGTGGTTTTTGACAATGAGATGAGAATAAGTATTTTACCGTTTCTGCCAATAATACAGGTGTTAAGATCTTAAAACACCGAAATAATAATCATTTTACATTTATAACTCACACACATTCATTCACTGTCGAAGGTATTCATTCGACAGATAACGACTCAGAGGCGCGATGAGAGCACTGAGAGGCGGAGGAGGAGGCAGCCAGGCGGTTTGCCGGCGCCACATTGCCGCACACTACTTCCTATATATTAGGATGTCATCGGTCAATTAATTAATGAGTATTTTTTTAAGTTGTGGGAGAAAACCGGAGAGCCCGGAGGAAACCCACGCAGAACAGGGGGAGAATACACAAACTGCACACAGAAAGGTGTCCAAGGCAGGGATCGAACCTGCTCGGGCAAGACCATTCTTTCTGTGAGGCGCACCTTTCGCAAAGTGTCTAGTTTGCAAAAGCCACACATACTTGCGGCAAAATATGCAAACAAGAAGCTTTGAGAATGTATGCATTGTCCTGCAAAATGATTGACGTCCACCAGACTTTGCTTTCTTTTGAGCCTGATTGTCAGTGTTAGCCATGCAGAGTTAAGGAGTAGGGGGGGAGGGGGCGTCAGCTTTCTTTTCTCGTGATGTCTCGTGATATGGTGACTCAGCTTTCCATCGTCAGTCATGCGGTGTCTCGTGCTGTGGTGACGATGCATGGGGTTAATGATTGACCAACAAGCTGCCGCAGAGTTATAAGGGCCTCCGGATGGGAGAAGAAAAGGAGTCTCCAGGGAGAATTGGAAGGAGGAGGCAGCATCACGATGTAGTAGTTTATGGTGGGCCGCTACTCCGGCCGTGTGTTGCTGGTTTGAATAAAGCATCGAAAATCAAGAAGTCTCTGCTCATCCATGGTCGCTGGCTGATCTATCGTGGAGTGAATGCTGATCCTCGCCGTGGTGTTGCCGCTGTAAGCATTACAAGCCCAGAGTCAAGGCCGTGGCATCACAGTTTGGTGTCAGAAGTGAGGATGCAGACTCACGTCGGAGATTGCGGCGAGTGGCGGCTGGCGAGAGCGGCAAGGAGTCTAGCTAGCGGCGGAGCCAGCGAGCCGAGTGAGGATGCCAGCAAGCCAGCAGTGGAACGAGCGGCGCGGGCCAGAGGGAGCAGCGGCGGCGGCGAGAGGGAGCCGTGGGGGAGAATCGCAGGAGAGTGGCGGCGCGACTCGGAGTGCAGCGCAGGCGAGGAGGGTCGCGGGAGTCCAGCGGCGGCGTGACTCGGGGTGCAGCAGAGGCGAGGAGAGTCGCAGGAGAGTGGCGGCGCGACTCAGAGTGCAGCGAAGGCGGGAGGATCTGGAGCTGCGGCAGGCTCAGCAGGCCGCGCCAGGCCGGCCTGGCGTAGCTGTAAGCCGTCACAAGTCCGGAGTCAAGGCTGTAGCGTCACAGTCAGATGTTGCCATAAAGCAGTCAGCTCAGGAAAATGCAATACAATGCTTAGTAGCTCAGGTCGAGCTGTTTATTCTATGGGTACTTTGCTAGTATGCATATGTAAAGAGTAGAAAAGGTTTTTATCATTTCTGGCAATTATACATGTGTTAAGATCTTAAAACTCCGAAATAGACGCTTTTCACAAAGTGTCTTACCTGCATAATTGCCGGAAATGTTAAAAACCTTTTCTACTCTTTAGATACTTCACCATGTTGATAAATGTAAGCTGGTTCAGATATCAATCGCCACTGATGTTAGCCCTGGACCTCACGTTACTTGATTCACAACGCAGTGCTGCTCTAACCACCACATACATGGTTGCTACCATTAAAAATGCGCTCCCTCGCGAAAAATGACTGTTTCCATGGGTTGAGCTGTACACAGAAAACTATAGGGAGGTTTTGTACCCGTGGAGCCATTACCATAGACCTTTCAGGTCCATTACATAATGCAACGCGTGAAAAGAGGAGAAAGGGAGAGAGAGAGAGATTCAGATCGTTGTAGTGATCACCACTTCACACAGCAGCCCAGCAGCGGAGTCTCATTGGGCAGGTAGCGTGCATATCAAGAGATAATGTTACAAAGGACATGCTTGGGAAAACGTTCAGATTAGCTTTTGATCAACATAATAGTTCAGTCATTAAACAGCTACGGAAGAGCATACTGTCTGGTAATTTGAAGAATCCAAAACTTCTATTTAAAAATGCTGCATGGGTCACTAGGAATAAAAAATTACAAACATGACAACGGTAATGGTGTGTATAATGTAAATCACTTTGTAAAGGTTTTTCATGAGCGATGCTGAGTTATTGTGGTTTATCAATGTTACGATCATAGTACCCTCGCTGTTGGCTCACTGCTAACACTCAGCCCACACAGCGCAGTGGTATCGTAAACTCTGGATTCGCCGCTACTTGGAGTGGCGTTGGAATTTCAGATAAAATGTCAGCGCCTAAACAGAGTTCGGTTGTAATGCTGAATATGCGCATCCCTCATCGGCCTCCCACGCCTCCCTAAAGGACATCGGCTCGCCCGTGCCTAAACACAAGCGCTCTGCCCAGTAGAGGTCATACTAATCTTCAGGACACAGTGAATTAGCAGCTGTCACAGCAGGGCATAACACCCACGCAAGCACGCCGGCCCGATCACACTGCGAGTGTGGGCACCGCTAGCTCAGCACCGCTAGTTTATTAAAAGAAAACAAGTAACATGCGGCAACACAGCCGGCTGTAACAGCCCCGTCGCATCCGCACTTACAGCATGAGTTAAAGACAGGAGAACTGACAGTGATGGAACAGTTGCCAGGATTGAAATCCTATTTGAAAACATCGAGCGCAGTGAGAACACTAGCATCTTACAGCAAAGTTACACCTGGGCTGCATTCCTGGCTTGAGCGCCTTTTTCTGAGGAGATTCTATGTTCTCCCACTGTTCGACATCTGTTTCATCTAGATTCTGCAGTTTTCTTCCACAGCTCGAAACCCACGCAATGTCAGCGATGCTGAAAGATAACTTGTAAATTAGTACTCATTTGGGATCACTGCTTCAGGAGGTCAAACCAGGACGAGATTTCCGGTGGAATGTCTGCTCTGGGCCAGGCGGTGCCGGGAAAGCGCGAAATCCTCCTTGCTCACCGAGCGCTGGTCCACGTGGATTGCCACCGAGTTCCATGACTGACTCCTTCCTCTGAATGCGTCTCTGGACAGCGCTCCTTCTACTGTATGTGAGGGGTTGTCCGCTTCCCTGGGTGACTGCAGGAGCAGAATCTCCCTGCCAGAGAAACAAAACTCTATAGCTGAAGATAAAACGTTAAACGTGCAAATACAACACGCGACTGTGATTATAACGTGGAGACCGCCTTGATGTGCACGGTTTGCGCCAGACAATGAACTGCCTGGTGCATTCGCCCGGCTTTTGCTGTGGAGTTGCACATAGGCATAGCTGAGGGCTCCTTCTTAGGCAGGCATGCGGCCAAACCAGTTTACTGCGCGACGCGACTGGCACCTCT